>OZ018317.1:155846171-156151171 GCA_963969495.1 Ceratothoa steindachneri | reverse complement strand
GAAATAAAATCGTCCGAATTTCCCATTCTATGTATATCATGTGATAGATCGTCGCCAAGATCAAATTTGCATCAGCTAAAACTTTTGTTATTCAGAAGATGAGGACATTTTTTTGGGGGGGAAGAGCCCATCTGGCGACTGCCTCCTTAGGAATAAGTCGTCGTACACAACACAGCTTACTACTAGGATATATTAAAAAACAAATAACAATATGTAAATAACAAATGTCAACGATAAAATAGGACAGAGGCTGAAAAAAATAACAACAAGAAAACAAAGCAAAAAGGCAAGAAGGAAGCACGCTCCGGCGTCAGGTGTAGGCCCGCCGCCCCCCGGCCCAGGAACATGCGACCTAGAAAAAAAACCCAAACCCAGACAAATATAGTAGAGGAGGCCAACCACCTCCAAAAAGTCGCATAGTCCACAAGTCTATAGCGACCCCGCTCAACCCGGTACCGAGGCAGGTGACTTGGGCGAAGATCACTCAGGCTGGGACATTAAACAAGAATGTGCCGAACAGTCTGGGGGACAATGCAGTCATCGCAATAATGTGCAGGAGGGCGTTCCATCAAATGGCGTGGCGTGCCGCGAGTGTGTCCAATTTGAAGACGGCAGAAAGCGAACTGAAGTCCTCGTCGCATTGTGGGGGTAGATCCATGGAAACAGTCGCGGCGCTATAGTACGTAACTTAAGTTCCCCTCGACCGTCTTCCATCTTCTTTGGCAAGCCGTCCGTGTATAAGAGACAGTAAGGCTGCAAATATGAGCTCCCCAGGTGAGGCGTAGGTCAAATACAAAACCAAGGAAACGGTGCGAGTCCACCATTCCCGGGCAAACTCCATTTAGAAAGAAGACTGGGTCAGGGTATAGCCGTGGATGGCGGCAGAAGTCTAACACCTTAGTCTTGGCCAAGGAAAACCCCAAAAATCTAACAGAAAGGCCATGCCTCTTTCACCTAGGTGTCGAGACATGACGTAGGAGACATCGTCCTGACCATGGGCGGTGTTCGCGCACGACGAGAGAGCGGAACACAACTCACTCAAAGTAAACTTGTCGTTGAGGGGTTCTCCGCCTCTGGAGGTAAAGTCCAGTCGGCGGCCTTCCACGACGACATCACGACGCGCATTGAATGCTGGCGGAGCATTATCCAGGCTAATGAATACGGAGAAAGCGATTACGAAGTATTCCTCCTGGAGAACTTGAGGGTGGTCCTGCGAGAACTTGCCCTGAATCCTTTTGACTCACTTTCACATCTCTGCTAGAGGAGTCATCTCTTTAATTCAATACACGTATGCCCGTCAAGAAGGGCGGTGGGCGTGCTTCTAAACATACCGGAACCTTGCCCTAGCTCGACGAAATTCACCGACCTTTAAATCGTTCGGACGGCGCTTATAGCGCATGTAGGCATAACGCTTCTGTATGAGGGCCGTCTCACACTCGGCTGACCACCACGGGGGCGGTCGTCGTGCAAAACAGGCAGACGCTCTAGAAATAGTAGTGAGGCCCATGGCGATGAAGTTGCCGGAGAAGAACTCAATGGCCTCATCCTCAGATCTATACTCCTCGACTGAGACAGAGAAATCAGTCATTTCCTGAAATGCGAGCACCACGCCTGCGGCAAGCACCACCAGGGCGGGCTCTCAGGTGGCAGCGGCCCAGAAAATGATATTTGAATGGGAAAGTGATCACTATCATAGAGTTCATTGACTATCCCTCACCAAAAATCAGGCTGTACGTCCGAAGAGCAAAAGGATAGATCGAGACAAGAAAATGACGCGGTCCTCGGGCAGTGATGCGTAAACTTATCCACACTTTAGACACTTATATCCAGCTCATTGACCAGGTCGGCAACTACCTGAACCCCTAGGGTTGATTGAGTAATCTCCCCAAAGGGGATGTCTACCATTTAGATTCACGAGCAAGAGAAAGGGCATCAGCAACCGTGCCACGACGCGGCAGAAGTCCCTTGCGTCGAAGTCGTCTTACTGTGGAATATACCCAGAAATAATTATGTATACCTTCTATCCAGGTGAAGAAAGTCAGTTAAGGGAAAATATGACGATATGAAACCTCCGCAGCTCCTCCCAGTTGGCCCGGAGTCCTCGAAAATTCCATTGAAGGAATATGTCGTCTAGGCCTAGCTCGGAGGAGATGCGGGGGCCATCTTCGAACAGAAGACCCTCACGGGAATGGTCGTACGCTTCCCGGAGGCAGAACTCCAGGCGCTGGTGGCCAGATAATGCGGTGAAGGCACTGTCGCCTTCACCGAAGGAGGTTGGGCTCACCATGTGACTCTTTTCCTCCATCCGCTTCAAAAGCTTAGGCAAGCAGGGTGGCCTCGGATGCGGGAGTCTCTCCTTTGGAGGCTCCACCGCCTTTGAGTTACCCAGCCTACTACTTGGTGTGGGCGTAGGAGCCGAAACTCCATTAGTGCTGTCCTCCTTCTGGGAGGCAGCTTTAAAAACCTCGGAAGATGGCCTCACGATCAATTTCAGGTGTGTTGCCTCCTGTGAGTCTAACGACTCGGTGGATGGCGCGTGGCCCTTTCGCCTTATCAGGAAACGGTCACGCTGGGGGAAGGAGGGGGAGCCCTAGTTTTAGCTGTGCTGTCAGCTTTACCAGGGCAGTGCTTGGGGTGGATAGAGCCTGCAAAAGGGTTCTGAATGGGCGCGAAAACCACCGTGCTCGTAGTTCTGGAGGAGCTAAGAGCAGAGGGTGTCTTTCTTAACAGTGAGGCATAAGACGTCCCAGGCAACGTTGGGCACGCTACGGCCAAGTCCTTAGCCTCGCAAAATGCGAGAAGATCCTGAGCCTGAACTGCCAGGATTTCCTTCTCAGGGAGATACGCACCCCATTGCTTCAAAGAAGCGGAGGGGGGCAGCTCTCTGCAATTGACACACTTGGCCACACACAATTTGGACTTATCGTGTGCGGCCTTGAATCAACTTACACAGACTTCGGGTAACCCCGACTTTGCACGTCTACAGTAGCGATTAGTACGGTGACAATAGTAGCACCTCCGCGGCAGTGGCACGAATGCCTTCACGCAGGAGCGATACCAACCGACACGCACCAAATCAGAGAGTTTGTCTCAGTCGAACGTGACGAAGAGTGTAGGGATGGCTCTCGAGGCCCCGCCCTGTTTTATCATCACACGTTCGATCTTGACCGCTCCATAATCGGCCAGCTCTAAAGTGTTTTCATCTATGGAGCAGGCCATGAATTTCCTCCCATAAACCGCGTCCTTTCACGAAGTTCATGGTAGAGTGCTGCGTCACACACTGGTGTGCCTTTAAGTGTCCGAAGGGCACTAATCATGGCCGCCTCGGAGAGATTCGACGCATTCGCCAAAAGACTCCTGTCCGAGATACGGGTCACCTTCGGCTCTCTACCAATCACACTGGCTATAGCTCTCCTCTGATGGATCATGTTGCCCTTAGCCAACATGCTGTCATCATGGAGCAAATAACGATAAAGCGTTTGAAGCCAGCAGGCTCGAAGACGCCAGGTAGCCTCTGAATGATGGGCCCCGACGTAATCGAGGCTCCAGTCTGCGCACTTTTGGTCTTGGTCTGGAACTCCCCACCCTGGGGGGCAACGGGGCCGAACGTGCCGATCTTGTCTTGGTCGCTTACCAAACCTTGTAGACTCTGCACGCACGAGTGCATGACATTAGGGGGCACTGACCGACGGGCCCTGCCATCCTTTGCCCCCTAATGGAATTGACTTTACTGAGGCGCTTCCACTGGGAGCGGTAAATTTTGGGCCGCCGGCATGCTTTCTTGACAGGCCCCTTGGAAAGTAAAGGAGGGGACTGCCACTAGTAAGAAGAAAGCGCCTACTCAAGGGTGACTCCAAGAATGGTTTGGGTGGTAGTCCCCTGCACACGTAGGTATGAGAGAGGAGTAAGCCTCCTCTCTGGTAAACGAATCTTGAATGGTCCCCTGAGAAAGTACAAGGAGAGGACCTACTTTGCTCCGATTCTGGTGAAGGAGAAGGTAGAGGAAGAGTACTTTTTAATTTCTCATAATTGGGCATGGTGACCTTTTTTGTAGCACGGGACGCATACGCTCATCACCCCACGCAGTAGCCCGCTCTGCGAGGGGTGAACACGGGACCTGCAAAGCCAGATGCCGCCATTTGAGGCCACTCCTCCCACCTAGTGGCCTGGCAGCACATCAGCATGGCGGCTCTACCTTAGGCTCGGCGTAAAATTGTTACACTGTGAAAGGACAGAGAAAGGGGATGTGAGAAAGGCGAAGGTGGGGGTGAAGCAGGCTGTTAAAAACCCTCCAGCCCCAAACCAGAGCTCAGGGGTCAGGGAGCGTTTTCCCCTCCCCCCTCAGCCCCGATCTGGGACCCACTTTGTAAAAGAGATGTAGGGGGCTGGCCAGTAAAATTAAGTCATGTATGCTGTAAGGGCAAAAATAATCCCCATCTAAATCGCAAAAGTTGCTTTTAAAGGCGTCTTATAATTGAGTTCATTAATGAGTAAATCCCCGCATTTCTAAAAGCAATGATATGGATTTGAACACGACACTAATAAGGTTTCCTGTGAGAAAACTAGTTGGGCTCTGGTGAGTGAGAGTGTACGTAACTCTATTGAATCTGGCCCCACACCCTCTTTTGTAGCAAAGTTCCACCCCTTTTGGAGACAATCTGGAGGATCGGATGAACATTTGCACATCTTTTCATCGTGTTTTTTCCTACAAAATATAAAATTCGCGCTTTGATCTTCCATCCAGCATAATGAGTGCATTATGGTCTGCTGACCAAAAGACCGCCTGGCCTCACTTATTCTGATTTATGTCCTTACGACTTTGAAAACTTTCAATAATTCCCAGAGTAACCTTGGGAGGACCTTGGCAATTCTATCATTCGAAAGAGAATGTAAACACCTTAAGGATTTCAAATTTCGTTAGAATCAGCCGAATAGTTATGATGTTATTGCCAAAACAATATAATTCCCTGACGTAGCCTAGTATAGACTTGCATATATAACTTAGCATAGTATATATTAGAATAACCTAGCTTAGTATAGTATACCTGAGCCTATCACAATGTATCCTAGGCTAGCCTAGCCTAACTTATCAAAGTATAGCTTAGCCTGCCTAACAAAGTATAACCTAGCCTCGCTTAGCTTACCTAAGTCTAGTATAGCCTAGCTTAGTCTAGTTCACTGGAGCCTATCCTAGTATATTATATTCTATCCTAGCCTAGTTAGCATATTCTAGCCTAGACGAGCATAGCCTAGTATAATATATCATAGCCTACCTTACATTACCCTACCCTAGCCTAGTTAGTATAGTTTAATATATCATAGTATGGCTGAGCCTAGATTAGACTATTAGATATCAGCCTAGGGTTACATAGCAACCTAGTCTGGCATAGCAAAGACTAGCCTAGTGTAGCATAGCTTAGTATATCATAGCCTAACCTAGCATACAATAGCGTAACCTAGCCTAGTATAGCCTTTCATGCCCTGCCTAGCCTAGTATAGCTTAGCCTAGCCTAGCCTTCCATGACCTGCCTAGCCTAGTATAGCTTAGCCTAGCCTAGCCTAGCATAGCATAACCTAGCATAAACTATCCTAGATATGTATAGCCTATACTATAATATTATACCCTAGTCAAACATAGCTTATTATTGTTTATCCTAACATATGTACTATATACTATCCTATCATAGCATATTATAGCCTAAATTAGCACAGTATATTTTACCCTTGTACATTATATCTTAGCATAGCTTAGCATAGTATAGCCTAGCCTATAATATCCCAGCATAGCATAACCTATTCTAGGCTTGTCTAGCAGAGTATAACACATTATAGCCTAGTCTCGTCTAGAAGAGTATCGGCCGAAAAGTTAGGTTGTTATTGCCAAAACAAAGTAATTCCCAGGATAACCTTGGGAGGACTTTGGCAATTATATCATTTGGAAAAGAATGGAAAACAACATAATGGTTTTGAATTTCGTTAGAATCGGCTGAATAGTTATGATGTTATTGCTAAAACAAAATAATTCCGAGCTAACCTTGGGTGGACTTCGAAAGAGAATGATAAACAACATAAGGGTTTCAAATTTCGTTAGAATTCGCCGAATCTTTACAACGTTATTACAAAAACAAAGCAAAACGGAGCCGACCGACATAGTGAGATGCAGAGTCGCTCTCTATCTGACTCGCACGCAACTAAAGGTTTTTCCATAAAATTGACGAGATTCTCTATTGGAAAAATAGGAATCTGTTTTCCTCACTCTTAGCTACATTGTGTCTGATCATCCAAAAAATTAGTCAGGTTGTGATAGGAAACTAATAACGACTGCCACTTTGTCCCTGGAACTTGCATGAAGTAATTACAAACGCAGGGTTTTGATGCAACAATTTAGCTAAGGAATTTTGAGTATGAAATAAATTTATAGACATTTAAGGTTGATATCTTTAATAATTTTACAACCTTTTTCTGATGTTTTAAGAGAAAAAATTGCTTGATGCCGAGAATTACAAATTTCTAGTTTGATGTTTGTCTGAGCAAAGCGAACGTAGAAATGTACCAGCAATTCGAAACCTGTGGTTGAATGTTATTGTTTTTTTACGTTCTGTTTACATCTGTTCCATGGAGTTTCTGCCAACGAAACGACCTAGTATATCATAGATTACCATTTAGCTTCTCTTATTTTTTTGTCCTTTATGAGTGAAAGGGCAAGAAAGTAAAGACCTTCGTCAACATCATTTGTCACTTTCAATTTGACCCTCAGACGATAATAGCAGAGACCATTTGTCAAGGAAAGAAATATATATTTATGAGAAACTATTATCAACTCATTCAACTTTCCTCAAGCACCTAACCAAATTTTGGGATACAACTTCAGGTTGGATCCAAAAAGAAGAAACTACGACATAAAAGTAAAATAGATATGAATAACGAGTAATAATAATTTCAGTAATCAAGAAATTCGTGGGAATCATAATTTGCTAATTTTCTTTTAGGTTTATGTTATGCATGATTTTTTTAAATCAAAGAATTAATAAATAAATAAAATGACTAATTCAAAAAATATGAGATGATTTTATTTACACAATAATTTGAAGGATAATGCGCTTTGTCATTCCATAATAATTGCAAAACACGAGGCTAAGAAGTTAAGGCTCAAACTTGGCGTGGAATCAAATCTGTCCTTATATTTATTTTTAAATAAAATGACATACGAATTTCTGTAGTGTGCCTAGGAATCGTTCACCTTTTATACATACAGACTCCACCAGCACCTTACGAACAATGCAAGATTAGTACAAAGTTAATATGTCCAAGAACAAAGCTACCTCGTTGCAATGGATAAATGCGGATTAGCGCTGACACAAAGGCTGAATGGAGTGAAACGAGAGAAATTGAGTTAGAAATGGATCGCTATGGAATAAAATAGAGCGTGAATGCAATCAATAACCGTCATGGAATCATGCTTGGAATAGCGTAGTAGTATGTGAAATGCGGTTATATTGGACAACCAACCTGCTTATCAGATAGGTATTTTAATGATATGCTATAAATTTTCCTAGAAAAAAAATTATGTCCAGAATTGCTACGGTTTTCCTTTTTATTTTATCAGACAGCCTTTGTTTGTACAAATTACGCCATTAAATCTTGATGCTGCTCGATTCACTCGAATCTCCCAGAATGGATTCGATACATCTTACACCATTTGATGTTTTATTCTCTCTCTGTATATTATTACCTTATTTTTCTATAGTAGAAAGGTATTTCAAGATTGTTCTTAAATGTTTTCTGAGATCACCAATCATTCGCTCTCCTGAAGATCGAATCTATTTTTAAAATAGGATTCAATTCTGTGTTTTCGAATTCGTTTGAAATTTCCAATTTTAATAAACGGAAACAAATAATCATCATAAAAATGACCCAAAATTTGGATTACTGGGTTTAACACAAACTATCATGGATATCTACTTAAATATTATTGTACAAATGTTACTCTTTCTTATAGGATTTTATGAATTCGCTGGTTTTGAGCAAATAAAAGTAAACAATTTTAAAGCTTCGATCTTCTCCAATTTATATCCAATACAATCATTTATTATGGATTTGAATACGGAAAAATTCGATGGCACAAGTAGAGAGAAGAATAGGGTAATCAATTACATTTTTCTAGTTGGTCGTCATTTTTTTTTCCTGCATGTCTTTTTAGTAAAACTTTATTTTCCAAATCAATTTGTTAATTGGTCAAAGAAAGAGAACTTAATTCCTGCAATTAAATAAAATATAAACGTTCAGAAAAATAGAGAAAAAAAATTGATGAAATATAGATATTTAGATACCGCTATTATTTCTGCTGCTTGTAGTATTACTACTAATAAATTTTTTAAAGAAGACGTTGGGTTTTAAAACGCATTTGAAGGCATTAAGGGAGGGGAGAGATAGATGTATCCCAGCAGGTATATCATTCCATATTCTAGGAACAAACGTCGAGAAAACACCATCAACCGAACAACACAGACTCAAAGGTGGAGACGAGTAGTGAGGATGCAAAGCTGAAACGTATGGTTTTCATAAGCCGAAAGAAGATCAGCGAGGAATACAGGTGGAAAGGTTCTGTGGTGTTTAAGATTTTAAATGCATTTAGAGAACCAGTAAAGTGATACTGGATTGAATGAATGACCGGAAAAGGCCCAAAGTGAAAGGAGGTTGCAAGAAGGAAACAGCTCCAGTGGAGAGACAAACGGGCTGAAGGGTTTTGAACAAGTTCATGGGATAAAAGAGTGAAAACGAGAATGGAAGATCAGTAATTAAGGCTGGATGTAACAGAAGCAAGAGGGAAGAGGCAATAGGAGAAAGTTAATGGGATAAAAGAGTGGAAACGAGAAAAGAGCATCAGTAAATAAGGCTGGATGTAACAGGAGCAAGAGAGAAGAGGCAAGAGAAGAAAGTTCATGGGATAAAAGAGTGCTAACGAGAATGGAAAATCAGTAATTAAGGCTGGATGTAACAGAAACAAGAGGGAAGAGGCAATAGGAGAAAGTTAATGGAATAAAAGAGTGGAAACGAGAAAGGAGCATCAGTAAATAAGGCTGGATGTAACAGGAGCAAAAGAGAAGAGGCAAGATAAGAAATTTCATGGAATAAAAGAGTGAAAACGAGAATGGAAGATCAGTAATTAAGGCTGGATGTAACAGAAGCAAGAGGAAAGACGCAATAAGAGAAAGTTAATGGGATAAAAGAGTGGAAACGAGAAAGGAGTATCAGTAAATAAGGCTGGATGTAACAGGAGCAAGAGAGAAGAGGCAAGAGAAGAAATTTCATGAGATAAAAGAGTGAAAACGATAATGGAAGATCAGTAATTAAGGCTGGATGTAACAGAAGCAAGAGGGAAGAGGCAATAGAAGAAAGTTAATGGGATAAAAGAGTGAAAACGAGAAAGGAGCATCAGTAAATAAGGCTGGATGTAACAGGAGCAAGAGAGAAGAGGCAGGAGAAGAAAGTTCATGGGATAAAAGAGTGAAAACGATAATGGAAGATCAGTAATTAAGGCTAGATGTAACAAAAGCAAGAGGGAAGAGGCAATAGGAGAAAGTTAATGGGATAAAAGAGTGAAAACGAGAAAGGAGCATCAGTAAATAAGGCTGGATGTAACAGGAGCAAGAGAGAAGAGGCAAGAGAAGAAAGTTCATGGGATAAAAGAGTGCTAACGAGAATAGAAAATCATTAATTAAGGCTGGATGTAACAGAAGCAAAAGGGAAGAGGAAATAGGAGAAAGTTAATGGGATAAAAGAGTGGAAACGAGAAAAGAGCATCAGTAAATAAGGCTGGATGTAACAGGAGCAAGAGAGAAGAGGCAAGAGAAGAAATTTCATGAGATAAAAGAGTGAAAACGATAATGGAAGATCAGCAATTAAGGCTGGATGTAACAAAAGCAAGAGGGAAAAGGGAATAGGAGAAAGTTAATGGGATAAAAGAGTGGAAACGAGAAAGGAGCATCAGTAAATAAGGCTGGATGTAACAGGAGCAAGAGAGAAGAGGCAAGAGAAGAAAGTTCATGGGATAAAAGAGTGCTAACGAGAATGGAAAATCAGTAATTAAGGCTGGATGTAACAGAAGCAAGAGGGAAGAGGCAATAGGAGAAAGTTAATGGAATAAAAGAGTGGAAACGAGAAAGGAGCATCAGTAAATAAGGCTGGATGTAACAGGAGCAAGAGAGAAGAGGCAAGAGAAGAAATTTCATGGGATAAAAGAGTGAAAACGAGAATGGAAGATCAGTAATTAAGGCTGGATGTAACAGAAGCAAGAGGAAAGACGCAATAAGAGAAAGTTAATGGGATAAAAGAGTGGAAACGAGAAAGGAGCATCAGTAAATAAGGCTGGATGTAACAGGAGCAAGAGAGAAGAGGCAAGAGAAGAAAGTTCATGGGATAAAAGAGTGCTAACGAGAATGGAAAATCAGTAATTAAGGCTGGATGTAACAGAAGCAAGAGGGAAGAGGCAATAGGAGAAAGTTAATGGGATAAAAGAGTGGAAACGAGAAAAGAGCATCAGTAAATAAGGCTGGATGTAACAGGAGCAAGAGAGAAGAGGCAAGAGAAGAAATTTTATGAGATAAAAGAGTGAAAACGATAATGGAAGATCAGTAATTAAGGCTAGATGTAACAAAAGCAAGAGGGAAGAGGCAATAGGAGAAAGTTAATGGGATAAAAGAGTGAAAACGAGAAAGGAGCATCAGTAAATAAGGCTGGATGTAACAGGAGCAAGAGAGAAGAGGCAAGAGAAGAAAGTTCATGGGATAAAAGAGTGCTAACGAGAATAGAAAATCATTAATTAAGGCTGGATGTAACAGAAGCAAAAGGGAAGAGGAAATAGGAGAAAGTTAATGGGATAAAAGAGTGGAAACGAGAAAAGAGCATCAGTAAATAAGGCTGGATGTAACAGGAGCAAGAGAGAAGAGGCAAGAGAAGAAATTTCATGGGATAAAAGAGTGAAAACGAGAATGGAAGATCAGTAATTAAGGCTGGATGTAACAGAAGCAAGAGGGAAGACGCAATAAGAGAAAGTTAATGGGATAAAAGAGTGGAAACGAGAAAGGAGTATCAGTAAATAAGGCTGGATGTAACAGGAGTAAGAGAGAAGAGGCAAGAGAAGAAATTTCATGAGATAAAAGAGTGAAAACGATAATGGAAGATCAGTAATTAAGGCTGGATGTAACAGAAGCAAGAGGGAAGAGGCAATAGGAGAAAGTTAATGGAATAAAAGAGTGAAAACGAGAAAGGAGCATCAGTAAATAAGGTTGGATGTAACAGGAGCAAGAGAGAAGAGGCAAGAGAAGAAAGTTCATGGGATAAAAGAGTGAAAACGAGAATGGAAAATCATTAATTAAGGCTGGATGTAACAGAAGCAAGAGGGAAGAGCCAATAGGAGAAAGTTAATGGGATAAAATAGTGGAAACGAGAAAGAAGCATCAGTAAATAAAGCTGGATGTAAAAGGAGCAAGACAGAAGAGGCAAGAGAAGAAATTTCATGGGATAAAAGAGTGAAAACGATAATGGAAGATCAGTAATTAAGGCTGGATGTAACAGAAGCAAGAGGGAAGAGGCAATAGGAGAAAGTTAATAGGATAAAAGAGTGGAAATGAGAAAGGAGCATCAGTAAATAAGGCTGGATGTAACAGGAGCAAGAGAGAAGAGGCAAGAGAAGAAAGTTCAGGGGATTAAAGAGTGGAAGCGAGAAGTGATCTGATGTAATTAAGGTTGGATCTAACAGAAGCAAGAGAAGCAAGAGGCAATAGAAGCAAGAAGCAAGAGAAGAAAGAAGAAAATTCAGGGGATAAAAGAGTGGAAACGAGAAGGGCGCTTCAGCAATTAAGGCTGGATGTAACATAAGCGAGAGGCAAGAGAGGCAAGTTCGGTAGATAAATGGTTGAAAACCAGAAGAAAGCTTAAAATAATTAAGGCTTGCTGTAACAGAAGCGAGAGAGAAGAGGCGAGGGAAGCAGGTTTGGGGGATAAATAGTGGAAGCGAGAAGGAAGATGCGGTAATTAAGGATAGATGTAACAGCAGCAAAAGAAGTAGGTTCAGGGGATTAAAGAGTGGAAGCGAGAAGTGAGCTGATGTAATTAAGGTTGGATCTAACAGAAGTAAGAGAGGCAGGAGGCACGTGAAGAAAGTTCAGGGGATAAAAGAATGCAACGAGGAGGGAGTTGCCGTAATTTAGGCTGGATATAACAGAACAAAGAAAGGCAAGTTCATAGGATAAATGAGTGGAAACGAGAACGGAGTTAAGTAATTAAGGTTGGATGTAACAAAATTATGATAATAATAGGTATTTATAATGCGCCTTTCAGGGCTGTTAGCCCCCTTAGAGGCAAGAGAATAAGGTTCGGGGGATAAAAGAGTAAAAACAAGAAGGAAGCTTCAGGAATTAAGGCTGGATGTAATAGAAGCGAGCAGCAAGTTCAGGGGATAAAAGAGTGGAAACAAGGAGGGAGCCGTTTGTAATTATGGCTTGATGTAACAGAAGCTAGAGGCAAAAGATAAGGGTTCGAAGGATAAAAGAGTGGAGACAAGAATGGGCCTTTAGTAATTAAGCTTGGATGTAACAGAAGTGAGAGGCAAGAGGCAAGACAGGCAAGTTTGGAGGATAAAAGAGTGGAAACGAGGAGCCAACTTCAGTAATTAAGGCTATATGTAACGGAATTGAGAAGCAAGAGAGGCAAGTTAGGAGAATAAAAAAGTTAAAACGATAAGTGGTTTAAGTAATTAAGGCTAGCTGTAACAGAAGCTAGATGCAAGAAGCATGAGATGCAAGTTCGGTTGATAAAAGATTGTAAACGAGAGGGGAGCTTCATTAATTATGGCTGGATGTAAAGCAAGCGAAAGGCAAGTTCTGGGAATAATAGAGTGGAAACGAGAAGAAAGCATCAGTAATTAATACTAGATGTAACAGAAGCGAGAGGCAAGTTAAAGGGATGAAAGAAGAGAAAAAAGAGCCAAGGGAGGAAAGTTGCGTGGATAAAAGAGTTAAACGAGCAAAGAACTGCAGTAAGTAATGCTGGATGTACCAAGAGCATGAAGGACAACGGGCAGGAAAGGCAAGTTCAGGGGATAAAAGAGTCGAAGCAGAAAGAGAGCTAAAGTAAAAAAGGATGGATGTAACGGAAGCAAGAGAGGTAAGAGGCTTTTTTGGCCCAAAAAACACAATTTCAGGGGATAACGAGAAGGGAACATCAGTAATTAACGCTGGATGTAACAGAAACAAGAGGAAAGATGCAAGAGAAGAAAGTTCATGGGATAAAAGAGTGGAAACGATAAGGGAGCTTCAGTAATTAAGCCTGGATGTAACAGAAACGAGAGGCGAGAGAGGAAAGTTCGTGGGATAAAAGAGCAGAAGCTAGAAATCAGCTTCAGTAATTAAGGTTGGATGTAACAGAGGCGAGAGGCATCAGGCAAGAGAGGCAATTTCAGGGGATAAAAAAAGGGAAGCGAAAATTGTTTTAGTAATTAAGGCTGGATTTAACCAAATCGAGATGCAAGAGGCCAGAAATGCAACTTCGGGGAAGTGTAAACGAGTAGGGAGTCTCAGTAATTAAGGATGGATGTAACATAAGTGAGAGGCTGGAGAGGCAAGTTCCTGAGATAATAGAGTGGAAAGGAGAAGAAAGCATCAGTAATTCAGGCTGGATGTAACAGAAGTAAGAATCAAGAGAGGCAAGTTAAAGGGATAAATGAGTGCAAACGAGGAGAAAGCATCACTAATTAAGGCTAGATGTAACAGTAACGAGAGAGAAGAGCCTAGAGAGGCAGGTTTGGGGGATAAAGAGTGGAAGAGAGAAGAAATATTGTAGAGGTATCCCTTTAGAATAATATTATTTCCCAACCTCCTAAGATATTACTTCGGGAGAGAAAGCGAACCGTTACTCCTCTTCCCTTCCGGCCTCACCCTCTTTGGACTTGCCACCAGGTCTCTGCAAAATTTGCACTGAGGTATGACGCTGAAATTGAGGCTAACTCCTCGCTCTCTCAATCTTCCCTTCCCCCCTCTTCGGGTCGGGAGGTTACTTTGTACGTTCATCCTGAACAGCTTTTATGGCTCTAGCCGCTGGTCTTCCGTCTGGCCAGCTTATCCCTTCTGTTTACACTTCCCCGCAAGGAGACGTTCGGTTTGTCATGTCCGATAACGAGGGCTCGAGAAGGCCTCTTGTTCTCTCTCTCTCTTCCTGTTTTGGAGAACTCTGGATATATATGCACCCTCTCCAGGATTACAGAGAGATTTTGTTAGACGACTTCCCCGAAAAGAGTACAATTCAACGAAGCTCTCTCCCGAGAAGTGTGAATGGTAGTCGCAAGCCACGGAAGAGTTGGACATCACACCCGTATCTTTAAGTCAGGAAGAAGAGTCTCGTGAGGCAACGTCAGCCTTTCTCAACCAGCTTCGGATCAAGGATTGGAAAAGCCGTCCTCCGAAGTTCTTCTAAGGACCTCTTGAGGACAAGAGGCCCATTAGCTCTCTCAAAGCCGAGTGTGGAGAAGTCATCTCCCCCCCCTCTTCCGAAGTTCTTCTGGTGACCTCTTGAGGACAAAAGTCCCGTTAGCTTGCTCAAGCCGAGTGTGGAGAAGTCATCTCCCCCCACCCCTTCGAAGTTCATTCGGTGACCTCTTGAGGACAAGAGGCCCGCATCTCGCAAAACACAAGTTTGACAAAGTAGCCCACCCCTCTGAAGGTTTGTGGCTACCACCGGTGGGTAATCAAGGCCACCAAGACCTTCCCCAAGTTTTCCCCACCGTACCCTCGAGGTTCAAAGGAACTAAATCACTCACTACCCTAAATCTCCTATTATAACCATTCAATTACCCAGGTTATCTAATTAGTATTCGGAACCTAATTCCGTCTTATTCCTGTACTCATATATAGGCATATTTATTGTTGTGCCTTTTATTTTAGTGTGTATTAAAAATCTATTTTTGTCGTTGTGTTGAGTATATTCCTTGGTCACGCAGCTGCCGCTATCTATTCAAATCGCATTCTTAGAACAATAAAAGTTGTCGCCTTGCTTAACCTACTTTAGAGCCTGTGTTCGCAAATTCCTGTACACTTGGCCATACTTCGACAAAGATTCACTAATTAAGGATAGATTTAAAAAAAGCAAGAGAGACTAACGGCAATAGAGGCATGTTTAGAAGATAAAAGAGTGGAAGCGAGACGTAATATCAAGTAATTAAGGCTGGATGTAACATAATCAATAGAGGCAAAAGAAGAAATTACAGCGGATGAAAGTGTAGAAACGACAAGGGAGCTGCAGGAATTCAGGCTGGGTTAACAGAGACAAGAGAGGCGAAAGGTAAGAGAGGAAAGTTTAGGGGATAAAAGATGAAAAGAAGAAGGTAACTGCAATAATTAAGGTTGGATGTAACAGAAACACTAGAAACAGGTTCGAGGCAATAATTGTCTGGAAGCGATGAGGGAGATGCAGTAATTAAAGCTAGATGTATCGGAAGATAGTGAGGCAAGTTTACGAGATAAAATAATGGAAACGAGAGGGAGCTGGAGTAATTAAGGCTGGATGTAAGAGAAACAAACTAAGAAAGTTGAGGGAGAGGCAATTTCAGGGGATAAAGGAGTGAAAACGAGTGGGTTGCTGCCGTAATTAATGCTAGAGGTAACAATGGTAAGAGAGGCAAGATGCAAGAGAGGCAGATTCAGGGGGTAAAAGAGTCAAAGCGAAAAGGGAGCTGCAGTAATTAAAGATGCAACGGAAGCAAGAGGGATAAGTGACAATGGAGGCAAAATACACAAGTTCAGAAGATAAAAGGGTGGAAACGAGAAGGTAGCTGAGGTAATTAAGGCTGGATGTAACATAAAGAAGAGAAGAAAGAGTCAAGAGACGAAAATTCATGGGATAAAAGAGTGAAACCAGAAAAGAGCTGCAGTAATTTAAGGCTGGATGTAATAGAAACAGGGTATATAAGTCAGGGGGAATAAAAGAGTAGAAGCGGGAAGAGAGATGCATTAAATAAAGCTGGATGTAACGGAAACAATAGAGGCAAGTTCAGGAGAAAAAGAGAGGAAATGAGAATGGAGGTCAAGTAAATAACCCTTGATGTAAAAGACGCAAAAGAATAAAGTTCAGGCAGAAAGGGGGTGGAAACGAGAAGAAGGCTTTAGAAATTAAGGCTGGATGTAACAAATTCAAGATGGGCACGAGGCAAGAGAGGTAAGTTCAGGAGATAAAATTGACGGAAGTGAGCAGGGAGATTCATTAATTAATGCTGTATGTAACAGAAGCAAGTGAGGCAAGAGGCAAGTTCAAGAAAAAATAGTGTAAAAGCGAAGGGAGCTTCAGTAATTAAGGCTGGATGTAACAGATGCAAGTAAGGCCAAGAAGCCAGAAGCAAGAGAGGCAAGTTCAGACGATAAACTTGGGTAAGCGAGAAGGAAGATGCAGTAATTAAGAAAGGATGTAACAGGAGGAAGATTGGTAAGAGACAAGTTCATGGGATATAAAAGTGGAAACGAGAAAGGAACTGCAGTAATCAAGGCTGGATATAACAGAAGAAAGGGAGGGGGTTCAGCGGCTAAAAGGGTGGAACTGAGAAAGGAGATGGAGTAAATAAGGTATGATGTAACGGAAGTAAGAGAGGAAAAAGGCAAGAAAGGCAAAACGCATGAGAGGCAAGGTGCGAGTGAGGAAAGTTCAGGGGATAAAATAATGGAAACGATAAGGGAGCTGCAGTAATTAAGGCTGGATGTTTCCAGATGCAACGGCAGTAAGAGGTAAGAGGGGAAAGTTCAGATGAGAAGGAAGCTGCAGTTATTAAGGCTAGATGTAACAGAAGCAAGAGAAGCAACAGCTAAGAAAAGCAAATTCAACTGATAAACGAGTGGAAGCAAGAAGGGAGCTGCAGTAATTAAGGCTTGATGCATTAGAAGCAAGAGAGAAAAGAGGCAAGAGAGGCAAAATCAGGGGATAAAAGAGTGGAAACGAAAGGAAGCTGCTGTGCTTAAGGCTGGATGTAAAAGAAGAAAGAGGCTAGATAAGCAAGATCAGGGGTTCAAAGATTCGGAGCGAAAAGGGAGATGCATTAAGTAAGGATGGATGTAAGGGAAGTAAAAGAGTTAAGAGTCAATGGAGTCAAAAGAAACAATTTAAGGGGACGTATGAGTGGAAAGAGAAGGGAGTAATAGTAATTAAGGCTGGATGTAAATGATTTAAGAGATGCAATAGAAGCAAGAGATGAAGGTTTAGGAGACAACAGAGTTGAAACGTGAAGAGAGCTGCAGTGAATAATGCTAAATGTAAGAGAAGCGAGAGAGGAAAGTTTAAGGGGATAATAGACTAAAAACGAGAAAGGACCTGCAGTAATTAAGGCTGGATGTAACAGTAGCAAGAGATGCAAGTTCAGGGGAAAAGAGTGGAAAGATCGAAACGAGAGGAAGCTTCTGTAATTACGGCTGTGTCTAATAGAAACAAGAAAGGAAAGTGGGGAAGCAAGAAGGAAGTTGCACTAAATAAGGCTGGATGTAAAATAGGCAAGAAAGGAATGTTCAGGTGATAAAATAATGGAAACTTGAAGGAAGCTGTAGTAAGTAAGGCTGAATGTAAGAGAAGCAAGAGAGGGAAGAAGCAAGAGAGGCAAGAGGAAAGAGAGGCAAGTTCAAGGGATAAAAGTGGGAAAGCAATAAGGGAGCTGCCTTACATAAGGCTGGATATAACAGAAGCAAGAGAGGAAAGTTCAGGAGATAAAGAGTGGAAACGAAAAGGGAGCTGCAGTAATTAATGCTGGAAGTAACAAAACCAAAAGAAACATGAGGCAAGTTCAGTGGATAAAAAAATGGAAATGACGAAGAAGCTGCAGTAATTAAAAGTTGATGCAACAGAAGCAAAAGAGGCAAGTTCAGGGGATAAAAGTGTTAAAGCGAGAAAAGAGATGCAGTAATTACGCCTGGATATAACAGAATCAAGAGAGTAAATAGCGAGAGAGGCAAGTTCAGGAGATAGAATGCCGTAATTAATGCTGGATGTAACAAAAGAGAGAGTTAAGTGGAAAAAGAGGCAAGTTCAGGGGATAAAAGTGACGAAGCAAGATGGGAGCTGCAGTAATTAAGGCTGAATGTAACAGAAGCAAGAAAAGATAGCTCAGGGAATAAAAAAGTGTAAACGAGAATGGAGTTGCAGTAATTAATGCTGGAATTAACAGAAACAAGAGAATCAAATTCATGTAGTAAAAGTGTGGAAATTAGGAATTAGCTTCAGTAATTACGGCTGGATTTAACATATGAAAAAAGGAAATGCTATGGAAAAAAAGAGGGAAAACGAAAAAGGAGCAGCAGTTATTTAGGCTGGATGTAACAGAAGCAAGACCGGCAAGAGAGGAAATTCAGGGGATAAAAGAGTAGAAATTAGAAGGGTGTTACATTAATTAAGGCTACATGTGACAGAAGAAAGAGAGGGAAGAAGCAAGAGACAAAAGTTCAGGTGATAAAAGAGTCGAAACGAAAAGGGAGCTGCAGTTATTAAGGCTGAATGTAAAAAAAAACATTAAAGGCAAGTTCGGGAAATAAACGCGTGGAAGTGGGAAGGGAAATGCAGTAATTAATGTTGGCTGTAACGGAAGTAAGAGAGGCAAGTTGAGTGGATAAAATAGTTGAAACGAGAATGGATCTGTAGTAAGTAAGGTTGGATGTAACAAAAACAAGAGATGCAAATTCACGGGACAAAATATTCGAAACGAACTGCAGTAAATAAGGCTGAATGTAACCGAAGCAAGAGAGAAAAGTTCCGGGGATAAAAGAGTGGAAACGAGAAGGGAGCTGCAGTAATTAAGGCTGGATGTAACAGAAACAATTGAGTCAAGTTCGGAGGATAAAAGAGTGGAAGCTAGAAGGGAGATGCAGTAATTAAAGCTTGTCGTAGAATTGCTCATAGTCTGGTCTAATAATTATTCTCGTCCTTGATCTGGACACACCGATTTTGTTTAAGTCGATGATATTGAGACCCTATGACTGAATCTACGATAATTATATATATATATATATATATATATATATATATATATATATATATATACATATATATATATAGGCTTTAATTCCTACTGAACGAGCGAAGGCTGGTTAGAGGCGGGTTGTGCCACGGCCAGGATTCTCACTATAAATGTCCCACTTGTTACTGGGGGGAGGTTTGTGATTGTTAAATTCTAAGAGTTCATAATACAGGTTGAATAAATTAGCCAAAGGGATTCTTAATTAAAGTCTTGCCAAGGGTACATCAAAAAGGAGGAGCCACCAAATAAACACACGTACAAAAATAACCTTTACTTTACACCAAAATAATAATGAGTAGCAATAGTTAAACGGGCATTTATGTAAATAATGATTAAATATTAAACACAGATTAGCCCGGGTTGACAGCAATTATAAATAATAATATCAGGGAATGACTCACTTGGATGTCTTTAAAAAAGGAGGGGAGGATAACACTGACGTTAAGCGTCTAGATTTATAATGACTCAATGGGAAGTATCAATCACTGTTAATTAAATAGCTAATTAAGGAATAGAGGGACACTGGGTTTACAGTTTACCATTAATTGTGATGGATTGGAGAGACGACTACTCAGGTCCAGACGGGGTGGTTCGGGTGGCGTTAAAACAAGTTCTCGGCGAGAGGGGGGATAAGACGACGGGTTCGGGGCTGCTGACTGCAGTTCCGGTTAGTTCACTTCTAACTGACTGGATGAGACACTAACAAATAGTTAATTCCAGTAACTACTTGGTTGTTCCTTTTTCTTTTTCTCAAGTTCCGTTAAGCAACAGAACATATTCTTCTAGTCACAGACTCTGCGGGGCTGGATTTTCCTCAGGAACTATTTGAGACAGCGACCAAGTTAACTCAGCGGGTCGCGTTGGCAGTCGATATGTTACGGCAGCGACTCTTGTTCAACGTGAGGGTTACGCGAGTATGTCTGGAACACTTCTGGCGAGGGATGAACGGCGTTGTCATTTATACCACGGACTGTGTGAAATCGAGAGAGAGATTCCTTATACGACAATTCGCTTATCGCGGCGCCTTCTGGACAATCTCCATGGTATCATAAAGAAGGCAAATATGATTTAGGCTTCTCTGTGAGATAGGCCTTCTTTCGTCCGACTTCCTGTCGCCTGTTGGGAAAGTTTGGCACGGATAACGACTTAGCTCAAGGGAAAGGCGCAAGAGGGCGGTAAAATGGCCGGGGAGGGGGGAGGGAGAGGAGACGAAGGTTAACTCAAACGACAAATATCTTTCGTTCCCACGAACGCCTGGCGACATGCGAGTATGTACGTTCCATACCCTCACAAAGCTATATATACGTAACGGAATCAAGATACCCAAGATTCAAAAGAGGCAAGTTCAGGGGATAATAAAGTGGAAACGAAAAGGATGCTGCAGTAATTAAGGCTAGATGTAAAAGAAGCAAGAGAGGCAAGAGTCAATAGAAGAAATTTCAGGGGAAAGATAATGGAAACGAGAAGAGAGCTTTAGTAATTAGGGCTGGATTTTACAGAAGTAAGTGAAGCAAGAGACAAGAGAGGCAAGTTCAAGGGATAAAAAAGTTTGAGCAAGAAGGCAGCTGCAGTGATTAAGGCTGGATAGAACAGAAGAAAGAAAGGCAAGAGTCAATAGAGGCAAGTTCAGGGGATAAAATAGTGTAAACGGGAAAGGAGCTGCAGTAATTAAGGCTGGATGTAAAAGAAACAAGAGAGGCAATCTCAAAACTACTGTCCAATGGGGGGAGGGGCGTCCCCGAATTTAAAGAGATGCCCCAGAGCAGAAACTTTTATAAGGAGAGATATGTCGAGAAAGTAATGGAGCAAGAGGAAGTGAAGTTAACGGGCAGCCTAGAGGAAGTGAGGTCAACGTGGAAGCTAGACATAGTGAGGTCAAAGTGAAATCTAAAAGAAGTAATGTTAGAGTGAAAGTTAGAGAAAGCGAGCTTAAATTAGAAGCTAGTTTAATTGAGGTCAAATTGAAGGCAAGAGGAAATGAGGTAAAAGTGAAAGCTAGAGAAAGGGAGGTCAAAATGGAAGCTAGGAAAAGTGAGGTCACAGGAAGGGAGTTCCAAGGAAGAGCTAGAGAAAGTTAATTCCGAGTGGAAGCTAGAATAATTGAGGTCAAAGTTGAAGCTAGGGGAAGCGAGATCAAATAGTGAAGCTAGTTTCAGTGAGATAAAAGGGAAAGCTATAGTAAGTCAGGTCAAAGTTGCCTCTATAATAACTGAGGTAAAAGTTGAAACTAGAGAAAGTGAGTTAAAAGTGGATGCGAGATCAAATGAGGTCAAAGTGGCAGCGGATTCAGTTAAGATTACGGACAACTGAGAGCGAGGATTTGCATACAATAGCAACATAAGATTTGAAAGATAACTGGCTGTTAAGACGACGCCCGGATTTTTTTTATTCTCGGAGCTGTGGCCTCTGCGAGTCCCGAAATTTAAAGTATCCAATCGAGTACACAGGATTCACACTAGTTTTGTCATGATTGAGTGTCAGAAGGTGCCTGAAAACCATTCAGTAATGGTATCATATGTAGGTAAGAGGTTTGTAAGAGTCACAGCAGACGTGTCATCGGCGTAGAAATGGAACGATAGACTAAGGCGACGCCTAACAATACCGAGGGAGAAGAAGATAATTACGAAATAAGAGAGGGGCAAGAAACGAGCCTTGCGAAACACCAACTTTCCTCTTCACCTTCAACTTCATTACTGCTTTTAAAAAAACCTACTTTTAATGGTCTTGGTATAAATTTGTTCGGCCATTCTGATATGTTTTAACAATGTTGTACAATCCTTTATTTACCAAAGTTTCTACCTTTCCTCAACCTACTTATTCATGCCCGAATTATTTAACACTTTGAAATATTACTTAAAAATAATTCCTCTCCTTTATCCTTTTAAAAATCAAATTTTTTCTCCTTCTTTCTCTCTCATTTCTTGTTCCAAAAGATCAGAAATAGCTTAAATTTTCTTAAATATGACTCTTTTAATAATTCATTGATTGGAAATTGGAACAAGTTACGTAAAAGTCATTCCTTTGTTCTATCTTTTAAATTATCTTTATTATCTATTGACAGATTTTATATGTCTAATAACTAATTTCCTCTTACTTCATCTTGAAATAAGAAACGGTATTGTCTGCATATTTTCATATCCCGGCTATCATCACGATAGCCTAACCTAACCTAACCTAACCTAATCACTTGTTTGGCGATTATAATAAGCATCCCTCAGGCGTAAATTGCAATTTACCTCATTATTATTCTACTTAATTTTAAACTGTGTATTTAACAATATGAATTCACCAGTAATTCACCCCCAAATTGGCTAATTATTGTTCACTTGTTAATTAAAACTGTTTCTCCCATTTTGGATATGAAGAACAGTCATATATACAATCTTGTTCTTCCAAACCACACCACCACTTTTCTCTGAGAAACCATGTCCAAGTAAATTGACCATTAGTATTTGGGTTTATTTCGCAATTTAAATCCTTCTTTACCTACCATGACAGCCAATACAATCTTTGCATGGATCTGAGAGCATTTTAGAGTTCATCCTTTATAAATGGTCGGTTATTATTTTGGCTCCAAAATTTGTATTGCTTCAATTTTATGGCTGAGAAGCGACTTCCAGACTTATTTTCTTCTAAGATGAATTGGAAAACTTTTATTGGATTGGGTGCCAATCATGGTCCGGGAATGTCGATTTTGTGATGCTTTATCTAAGTTATAGTGACTATATTTTACAATAAACTTCATTTATTTCAAATAAACAGCCATCCACTTTGAAGTAGAAAGTTAAGGGCTTTGTTTGAGACCATTTTCTTTTATTTTCGACCCATAAATAGCTTGAAATGGTAAAGTTATTTTGACTCAACCCTATAGTCGGTTATCTCAATTCCCCAAACTGATTCGTTCAGTCCAAATTATAGGAAGAGCACATTTATACTCCAATCTTCGTTTCCGATTTATTTGTTCTTCCATCCGGTGGCTCACTACTCGCATCACTATTTCGTCCTCCCCGTTTACGACGTGATCTTACTGAAAACATTCCTGCCATTTGAAGCTTGAAAAATCGAGTCAAGAATAAAAGGAAAGTCGATGTTTTCCTATTTCAGCCCTTTCATTATGCATTCCAATTATAAAGACTCATTTCCGGCTTTAAGGTAGATGTATACTGTTGGTTTTAGTTCTCCGAATATGCCTAAGAATATGTTGCTAGGCTACAACCTTTGAATGTTCCTTTGATATACCCTGGGTTGATTTTGACTTGTATTAAATTCCTTTCTGATGATAATAAACCGATACTAAAACTTCTTCTCAAGTGATCTGACCGTACAATGATTCAGTGACCAGAGTTGACTGGGGAGAAATGACATCTTGTAATGGCTAACAGAAGTACAATACCTAGGCGTTAGAGTACGTGGGATAAAAATCATTTGCAAAAGGAAAATTTGGAATAGGAAATTAGATCAGTAGAGGAAAAATGACCAAGGGAAGGGAAAAGGAATAGGATAAAGCTACGTTACCTAATGTAGGAAATATATCGATAAAGATTTAATGGAGACGCGTGCCTCTACGTGAAGAAATGTTACCACTAGCATTGCCTTTTATGTGTCATAAGAGAATGGGAGTATCATATAAATTGTTGCTTGAATTTTGCTTGGTATCAGAAAACAAATCTTGCTTTAAAACTTAATACATTCGAAATAACAGTATTATGTCTGCGTTTTAAGAAAAAAGAACGAGATAAGCGAAAAGGAACTAAATTTGAAAGCAATACTTAGAATTACAAAGTAACCTATGGAAAATGAAAAGAAAAAAAGTGTATTGATGTATTCTCCGAAATTATATTTATTAACTGAAGGACCGAAAGGATTATCTTTAAAAATCTTCGGTTAACCTGCTGAACTTGACAATTTAACTTTGGTCTCCTTATCTGTTAGACGATTTATAGTGATGAAGGATTACAGGGTGGCACACCAAATCCTACAAATACTCGTAGATTAAGGTCAGTGAGGAATATTGGGAGAATGGTCAAAAGACGCACTAAAATAGGACTTTCGTTATTCGGAGTCTACGTTCGGGAAACCTTTCTTGTCATCTTCGATCCAACAATACCTTTTGCATATATATATATATATATATATATATATATATATATATATATATATATATATATATATATATATATATATATATATATATATATATATATATATATATATATATATATATATATATATATATATATATATATATATATATATATATATATATATATATATATATATGAAAATCACATGACATGTGATAAACACTGGACATAGTTAACAGCCCAAAGAAAGGAAAAAGGATAAGTGGTATTACAACCCAGTTCAGAGCCACCGACAAGTCTCGTTATTACAAGCATCCGTGACAAATTAAAGGCAGAGCAACTGCTTACGATGGACACAAGCAAAGCTCTGGACTACGTAAGTCAAGTTAGAGCGACGAAAACTCCATCTAATGTTGGAAAGATTTACTTGATTACCGCAAACATCAGTTAGACAAATGTGTTATTAAGACAGGGATCAACAGATGAGTTTTTCACCAGATTTTAAACTGTCACAATGAAAAAACTACAGTCCAAAGCTGTTACGCGCTATCATTGAAAATGACCCTGATCACAGAATCAAATCTTGCGAATTATTTCAGTCAGAAGAATCTGAAAAAGTAAAATTGGTCTACAAAATCGTGTGGTTCGATAAAGCTACATTCAAGTTTAATTACATACTAAATCGACACACTTGCAGGTTATGGTTACTTGATAATCTAAGCTTTAATCATCCAGAGATTTGCTTGGACCATTATTCTTTAATATGACACCCATATATCAACATGATGTGAACAGAAATTATGCCCGTGATTCGGACTTTGGATTGTGTTTGGAAACATCGACCTTCCCTTTCAAAAGGATAGAACCCCCTTTCTCCCTCCCTACCTAATTTTGATATTAGAAGGTAGATCGATGAAACGTTGCCCTAACCGTTGGATAGGATGAATAGGAAGCATTGAGTATCTTTCACGTTGACCGGACTTGACTTGATTTTTACTTGATGGAGTTACCTTAAGGATGAAGTTAATGGTACAAGAGCTAAAAGGATCGAACACCTGAAACATGCAATTAAGGAAAGGTGCGAGACCATCAGACATTAGCCAATATCTGCGAATCAGTTAGACAATTCATACATAACTACATAAAGGTGCCTGGAGAACATTTTGAGCACTGCGTACTTAATTAAATTTTATATACAAACAAATCCATATAACTTTTTAGTCCACTTTTAAAATCTTCAAGAAAATTAGATGCAAAGTTTGATTTGGTCGCGAAAATCCTAAAATTTCGCTCTTTTTTGGATGTAGAGTTCCTATGACTATATTTTTCCTTGTTTATTGACTTCTCAAGTGTGAATATTGTTTTTTTGGCGTTTATGTTATCACTTTTCCAAGTTTTTATCATCTAATTTTCTTGAAGATTTTAAAACTCAAATCATTATAAACAATGCGGTGAATGGTCGACGTTTTGACAAAGGTGGTCTTGATCTGCTTATTTGCTTTATGCTTTTGTGAGTTCTTGGTCGATCTTCCTGGTTTAAAATTAATTCCTCTACTTATTGTATATTTTTTATGGGTACCTTCTTGGTCTTCCACTGAGCGGTTATCTCTCAATTGACAGTTTTATTGATTTAAGTTGAAAAATTGTCTAGTCCTGATCTTGGCCATCCTTTGGTAAGAAATTCATTCAAGAATTTCTTGCTTTCAAACCTTTTCTCAAGTCTATAATGATTTATATTAAACTTATCATGTTTAGCAAACATTTAGTCCAGTGGGCGTAACGATCTGAAAATAAGGGTTAAAAAAATGATAAAATAAATAAAGTAGGAAGCCTTATTTTTTGGAAAGAGTATCCTGTATTAGGTTTTCAAGAAAGTAATATCATATTTAGAGAAAAAATATGCTTCTTAAAGTTATTTAAATTCTTCCAAATTTTCTGCAAGGTGTTTAAACTTCTGAATGCATCGTTAACTGATTCTCAAATGCGGGGATGGTGCACTTATCTTAAATCGCAGCTTAATGTTCTCGAATTTAATGGGTCATATACCTTAAACTGCATACTACAAGTAGGTCGCAAGTCAACTTCAACGGTTAGGAGCCATTTTATTGAGATACCTTCTGATATCACCTTGAGGAGAAGCTTCATCTTGTTGAAAGTAAAAGAGGTCGTTTCGAAATACTCGTAACTTCAGAACTTTAGCTATAATTTGTGTCCAGAGTAGGTCAAAATAGGATTCACCGGTATCTGTCCCTTAAAAAAAAAAAAAAATGGTACAACCTAGGTCCTGTTTGTTAAACCCAACAATATCTTTAATCCTGGTAAAGTAACATGTTTTTCGACGTAAATATGTAGATTATTAAGTGATAAGTAGCTTCCGTCTTTCGATTTAATGCGCTATTCATCTTGAAGATAGTTTCATCAGACTACCATTATTTTTTTTGGCAAACTTAACATCCTCGGCTTTCATTGATCAAACCCATTCACAGAGGGTAGAGATATGGTCGTAACTTTAAAATTTATCTAAAAGTTTACATCACATAAGCACTTCAATTACTAATGTAAGATTCACGGCCGCATAACTAACTCAAATTTGTAGTGTTCATTTTAAATTTTGAAACATTGAAAGGTAGTTTTCTTCGCTTAATCTTTTGAGTTTTTTCGTCCAGATATTCGCTTGGTTCTATCTTTATCTGTAACAGTTCCAGTTTTTCTAAACTTTCCACTCCGTTTGGCTACAGTGTTCGTGTAATGTTTTTATTCCACTGATCTATGCTGAATTCTAGCTCACCAATGCGACAATTTCCTTTCTTTCCTAAGGTAACTTAGACGGTTATCTGACTACCTTCAAAGGAAATGTAGATTCATCTTATGTATCGAAAATTAGCGGTAAACAAATAATTTGCCTACCTTCTGGCTGAAACAGGAAAGGCTAAGATTACAAAATGAACTAAAATATAAATGGCAGTAAGTTAAAACAAGGTCAACAGATCTAAGTCGCGTGCTCTTAATTATTCTGACTTATGATCATATGACCTTATAACCTTCAAAAGTTTTAAAAACCTATTGAAAAGTAAAATAGTTACCACCCGACCGGCCGACTTACGAACCGAAATTATATCATATAGAATCGCGTGCGTGCGACTAAAATCACTTTCTTAGGCGAGATGACCGCCAAACTTTTTGCTTTATTTCTTCTTCATCTCCATCGATTCGTCAGATACACATCTCGTTTAAAGGAGCGCTACCATGGTCGTCTCGGGGAAACAGCTACCGTTGTCTAGCTGTTTCTCTTCCATTGGTGAGAAATGGTTCCTATGGGCCTGGCGTAACCTATCCTTCGTCCTTCCTTAAAAAATACTAAATATGGAAAGATACGGTGAAATGGCCTTGAGACACATACTTAGGCATTTACAAGGAAGAAAGCAGCCATGAGCTACAGAGATATAAGAAAAAAATATATACAAGAAGTACATCAGCATTTATTTAAAATTGAGATGAGGGGAAATCTCTGGAATTCATACACTTTTATTTCTTTATTGACATTTATTCAATAATGAGAGTTAGTTCCATGGAATACAAACCTTCAAGTTTCGCTTCATCTTCTAAGTTCATGTGAAAGCTATTGCTTTAATAAAGAACCATGTTTACCTACGTAGAACATAAGGCGATCTTGCCATAACTGGAGTCATGGCCAAAAGTTTTGAAATTAGTATATATTTTTACTTTTATCATTCGCTTTTAAAATTTGTGTGAGAGTAATAATTATTTTAATATTTAAATTATTGCAAGTTTATTAAATAGTAAACATTGTCAAAATAATAAGGAAAAACTGCATTCTTTCGCTGAATAAAATTCGTACTTTGGTTTTGTTCCTGGAGGCGGTGAGTTTTAGTCTCTGAAGCTTTGCTATTCCATCAAAAGAGTAAAAAGATGACAATTATGGCTTAAAATGAATGATGTGGAAATATGATCTATTTCCTAATATATCTTTGTAAGAATAAATGTTGAATCCTTTTCAATTCCAGAAATGGTTATTTCTAAAGAAAAGCGTTCGACCATTATTGCTCTGCGCCAAAGTGGTACATCAAAGAGCACCATCAAAAAGTACCATCTTTAGGGACATTGGTGACTTTATAAATATAGGTAACATACACCCTGTGAAGATGTTTTCTGGACTCCCAAGAGCTTTAAATGAACGCAAACATCGCTTCCTGGTAAAGTCCCAGCTTAAGGATCGGTTGTCCCAGTACCAAGCTTGCTTACGATTGGAAAGAGGCAGGTGTAAACGAAGTGAGGCGAACACTTTTCGACAAAGGTCTCAGTAGAGAAGATCTGAAAAAAACTCATTTCACCGAGAAGAACCATACATATAAGTTCTACTTTTGTAGGAAATATAGAGAATGGACTGTTAAAGACTGGGGCAAATTGATATTCTCTGTTGAAGCTCCCTTATGCTTGTTTGGAGCTTCTGGAAGATCTCCCATTAGGGAACGCTTTCATGGGTTCTGTTTATTGCCAACAGACACTGTATATTCGGGGCTATTTCTCATTTAAGTGAATTGGCGTACTATGTAAAAGGTTTGCCCCGAAACACTGTCATGAACTCGAAGTGATACCAAAACGTGCTTCATCAGTAGTACCTATTACCAACAGTTCAGGACCAAAATTGCGACTGTGTTTTTCAGCGTGATGGTTCATATTTTCGCAAAGCAAAATCAAAAACAAAGTTCTTTGCTGAAAATAACATCGAATTTTGGGGACCTTGCACAGGAATTCAACAGATTTAAACCCAATAGAGAATTTGTGGGTGATAATTAAATTGGAGGTTGATAAACAGAAGCCGTACAATTGTGAGCAGTTGCAGAGGACTTATTGAACAAAAAAGGAGCAATCACAGTTAAGATATCATAAGATATTTGGTTTCCAGCATGCTAAAACGAATTGAAGCAGTTCTGAAGAACAAGGAATATCATTGTAAATATTCACCGCGTCTACCAATTGACTGTATATATTAATAAAATTGTGTTGGGCTCTACATTTTTGTATATTTCACAATCAAATTATGATACAAACATACTAAAAAATGCAAAGTTTGATTAGTTCCACTAATTTTCTTATGAAAAAAAACAGGCAATGGCTTCGCCACTCCCCCCCTACGTGGGGAAGCTTGCGCTTCGCTGCTAAGATTAAAATTTAAAATCTAAAAAAAAGCAGCCATAGATAAATTTTTATAAATTTTATGAACCTCGCCAATTATAATAATTTTATAGAGAAACTTTAAATTAAATTTCCTCCCTTTCAAAATATCACGTTGCTAAAATATAGTTATAGAGAAAATATATAAAAATAAATTTTCTGAACTTCACTATTTGTAATTCTTTGGGTTTTAAAAATTTCACAAAATTTCGATACTTATATTTATTTCTGAACTTCACCATTTTGTTTTTTGATATAAAAGAATTATTAGAAATAACTTTGATAAAAAACAAGTCATAACCAAACTAAGATAAAATTATTATTCAAATAGTTTAAAAAAATCCCCTTCTTAAATTATAGAGTTAGTGATGATGATGATGATGATGATGATGATGATGATGATGATGATGATGATGATGATGATGATGATGATATATAAGTTTAAAAGATTTTGGCTATAACTTTATCTATTCCTCTTCGAGGAGGAATACTTAACTTGGCTTGCGGATCATCGATTCTTCCAAAGGTTATTTACTAAACAAAGGATAAATATTAGTATAAATATTGATACAGCGAAACATTTCTTTCAGTGGAATGGTCTTACAACGGAGGTGATTATGGTTCAGGTCATGGGTTCGAGAACAGACTAATAATGTTAAGAATTAATTTCATAGGTCCGGCCGGAATGGAGAGGACTTTTTTGTTTGTGTCGGTCCTAACTTCCGATAATAATTACAAATTCTGTGTTAAGCTGATTGCGTTTTTTCAATATCTTTAAATACGTGTATCTAATCAAAGATTTGTGAGCAACCTAATTTTTGTATGTAGGGTCCTTTCTTACTTGTATACCTCTTTTTGCCTTTCTAGTCCATTTACTTTCTTAAACAATGAATACAATCATTGGGCTTTCAATTTGGCATTTTCATACGATTAATCTAACCAGACAATATCTCATTTGCATAATTATTTCGTTTTTTCTCAACTCATCGGGACCTTGTTTACAACTGAGCCAGCTTTAGTTCATTCATCTTAAGCTGATGACAGAGGGATAGAATTTTTCTATTTTTTTTACACATGTTAGCTAATGAAAGGGTTTTTGGGGGTGGTTGATTTTGATCTCATGATATTTTGAATCGTGTGCAGATTGATATCCGTTCAGAAAATAGCAGTTAATTAATATTAACATTTATAACAAACGCGCGAACCTAACTTACGCATTTCAAGATGGCGTCGTAGAGGATTTTATGCGTTGCAGAATGGGGCTGAAATAGAACCTCTTCGCTATCGAAATATTACTCCTAGGACGCTGTTACAAAAATAAACAGAATTATTACATGCTTTAAGTAACATAAAAGCGTCCTTCTACTCCTAAATGCAGTCTCTATGACAAATAGATTATTTGAAAGCATTTTCTTGAGTGATTCATTTTGGAAAACGTTTGTTGATAATTTATCGCTATGTTTATAACATGAAAATCAAGAAGTCCAGAAAATGATAGATTGGGTAGAATTTGTCTAAAACGCGAAAAACGAGTTTGGTTTAAACATCTTTTACTCGTGAAACGAATAATTGTCTTGAAGAAGAATAAAGTCCTTTTGGCAAACCTCAGCCTGTTGTTTCAAGTACACTTTTATTTATTATAGATTGCTTGGAATCTTTGTGACTTTCGATCTTTTCTCCGACTCAAAAACAATGAAGCGAATAATACCAGCTGTTCTCCACCATACGTGTTTAGGACTTAATTTAGATCAAGCTCTTTTGCAAAATCGCTTTTTCTTTTACTGTGGTACAAATTCCGCTTCTCATCGTACCTCACAGTTCCATAGCATCGCTGGAAAGTAGAGAATTCAGGCCTGATTTTGTCGATTTTGTGTCTGCAAATGGCTGTGTTGGGTATCAGGGGCAAATCATTCCTGATACAGTTAAGACTGGAAGAAGGCCACGCCCTTAGGCAAAAGTACTCTACCGTCACATATATTTGGCACATTTTTTACCTTCTCTACCTTCTTTGCATTCAATACAGATCTCTCCTTCCAAATTTTAGGCATGAAACGTCCTCGTTGATATTGCGCTTTCTATTCTCATGGCTGAATAAACACGCTCAAGGGCGAGCCAATAATTTTCTCATAACGCTACCACTCCCTGCAAACTACCTCTTTTCCTTCTCCCTTCTGTCCATTTCTCCTCTCCCCGTCTCCCTCTCTCCCTACATCTCCCCTCTCCCCGTCTCCCTCCTCCCCTACACAACACACCCTCTCTCCTCCCTCTTCACATATTCCGTCTCTCCAGCCTTTTCCTCCTCCTTATTCTCCCACTCTCTTTATCTCTTCCATATACTACCCTCCCCTTCTCCCCATCATTCACGTCCTCCTTGTCTCCCATCTCCCATCCTCTCCTCATCTCCCCTGGGGATTTAGGAAACCCCCAGAAACCCACTGGGATCTGAGAAACTGGCAATGGGTCTAAAGAACCCCCATTTATATCTAAGAACCAAGAGAGGTCAACATACCTAAGTCGCGTGCTCTCAATCGTTTCCCTAAAAAAATAATTAACAAACTTATTATCAATTAAAAAATATATCATCTGACCTTACGACTTTCAAAATTTTCAGAACTCATTAAAAAGTAAAACGGTTAACATCCGACCGACCGACCGACCGACATAGAGTGGCGTGTGCACGCGACTAAAAAGTGTGACATAAGAACGGAATTTGCTTTTATAATATTTAATGAATGTTGATCTTGTCTCAGATCCTGTTTAATAATTGCTGCAATAATTGCTTAAAACCCTGTCAGAAAATGCTAATAATATTAGAGTTACTACTGATCCAAGCCTCTTCCTGAAGGTGAGTCCAGTTGAGTGTTTGGATTGTCCATTTGAATATATGGTTGCAATTAATGTTCGGATTGCCCATTTGAACATATGGTTGCAAATTAATGTTTGGATTGACCACTAGAATATATGGTTGCACAGTAATATTTGGATTGTCTATTTGAATATATGGTTGCAACGTATTGTTGGGATTGTACATTTGAATATATGGTTGCAAAGTAATGTTTGGATTGTCCACTTGAATATATGGTTGCAAAGTAATGTTCGGATTGCCTATTTTAATATATGGTTTCAAAGTAATGTTTGGTTTGTCCACTTGAATATATGGTTGCAAAGCAATGTTTGGATTGTCCATTTAAATATATGGTTGCAACGTAATGTTCGGATTGTCCATTTGAATGTATGGTTGCAAAGTAATATTTGGATTGTCCAATTGAATATATGGTTGCAAAGTAATGTTTGAATTGTCCATTTGAATATATGGTTGCAAAGTAATGTTCGAATTGTCCATTTGAATATATGGTTGAAACGTATTGTTGGGATTGTACGTTTGAATATATGGTTGCAAAGTATTGTTCGGATTGCTCCTTTGAATATATGGTTGCAAAGTAATTAGTAGGTTGCGAATAAAAGAGAGATCAACCTAAAATTCTTTAATGTTTCCCGTCGCTTCTTTTCAAGCACAAAAAATGAATTCGACCATGAAATTAGAATTCTCTTTTCTTTAACATGTAAACATAATAACTTGTTAAGCCATTTTCCCCTTTTATAAGGTTGGTTGTAGGACCATCTTATTCATATTACGTATGGTCTTTTCTCCCTTAGTAAATTTAATCCCTTCAATTTAATTAGCGTTTTCATCTCTTGTCTCTCGGTGTTTATGTTTTTTTCTCATCTGTTTGAGTGACTTGTTGCTTTTATTAGTTTTTTCCCTATATTTGTTTTGTGTTATATTTTGTTCCCGGATGTGTTTTTAAACAAACCTGTTAAGGTTAGCATATTTGTTTCTTTGTTTATTTGTTTTATCCTTCGTATTTTCTCCTCTTTTTTAGAAGTCTTTTAGTAGTCTAATTTATATTAGATGAGCTCTTGTCGTTAAACTTTAGCAAAGATATATAAGGGATAAGGAGCTATAGAGCGTACGTACGTATGTAGGATAAGAGAGTGTATGTATGTGAGATAGAGAGAGTGAAATAAATAAATGGAGAAAGTGAGATAGAGAAATAGAGAGAGAAAGAACTAAAAAAACAAGGACCAGGATCTGCTGAAGGCCAGCCCGATTACCACAGACAATGTTAACCTATAACTTTATATCCCGGACAAGATGACTTGTCTACTGTTAGTATAACATGCTTCCCCCCCCCCTCTCTTTTTAATATTTGTTTCTTTTGTTTACTATTTTGATACTACGGTACACACTTATCTACTTATGTAGCCTTTGACATGTAGGTTCAGTTTTGCCTCAAAGCCACACCTACACTCGTCCGAACGGGGAAGGGGGGATAGGACAGTACTCTCTCCCGCTGATGGAAATAATCAAGTATAGGACAGATAGAAAAAGAAACAGGAAAGCTCATTCGTCGCTGGCATTTTTTTATTCATCGTTCCATTTTTAATCCTTAACTCCTTATGATATATGATGTTTTCATCTGTTTCACCTATTATGTGATATTTTAACTATTAATATACTAATCAGGTCGGTTTTTAAACATATTCATTGACGTGTTTTCTAATACTTTTGTGTGGTCTTTAAAGTGAAGTGGTTTGGGGCTATAGTAGAGTTGAAGCGCTTAATTATTAATTTGAAACCGTTTAGGCGTGTATTGGTCCTTTCATCTATCTCGAGCAATATTCTGTAATTAATATTAGTAAATCCTTTTAAGATTTTGAATACCTCGATTAACTGCCAAAGTAATTGTCTACTTGCAAGGGATAGTAGGTTCAATGAACAGAATCCCTCTTCGTACGGGTTTGTTTCGAATTCCAGGAACTAGTTTAGTAGCCTTACGTTACACTCTTTTCTAATTGCGCTATATCTTTGTTAAGTTAGGAGACCAGAATTGTACCGCATATTCGAGTGTGGACACATGAGCGCTCTGTATACAGATAGAATTATATCCTTCGATTTGAAAGTGAAGTTCTGGGAAATATATCCTGGAATTCACTTTGCTTTCTTAAAAGCTCCTGCAAATTTCTTCGATACTTTGAGGTCCTCTAAGGTTAAAATCCCCAGTTTCCTTTGTAAGTTAACGGACTCAAGGAATTGGCTGTTTATATGATATAATACTTTTATGTTATGGCATTCTAAGTGCATGACCTTGCATTTACGTATTTTAAAACTCATCTGCAATTTATCCGCCGACTCAACAATTTTATCAAGGTCTTTCTGCATTTCCTCTACATATTATATAGAAAGGTCTCTACTTCCTAGCTTCGTGTGATCTACAATTTAGAGATCCTTCCAATCACTCCATTATCCAGGTCATTAATGTATACAATGAATAATAGTGGTTCCAGCATTGACCCCCTTGAGGTACCCCAATCGCGACTGGAACCCACTTTTTGCATGCACGTCCCATTTACAACAGCCAGCTGTGATATATATATATATATATATATATATATATATATATATATATATATATATATATATATATGTATATATAAAATGCTCACAAAGTGAACGTGAGTCAAATTTCTGCAGATACACCCACAAAGGAAAAGTGAAAAACGATTCCAAGCGCTTTCATCTTTATTCTAAAAGACCTTTTCAAAGAATTAACAGGAGGCTGTACATACCGTGCTTTAAATAGTGGAATGGGGAGATTAGACTACCCACCTCTAAACCTTAATTAGGGGGTAAAAAATCCCGAAACAACTTTATTTCAGATTTTATGTATGTAGTGATAATGGGGTCTAACGTAAACAAACCAGGGCTAAGGTTGAAATTTGGGAACGCATTAACGGAGATACTCGTACATTCTAATATATTTATCGAAATATAATCACTGCATTTTATGACTGGTTTGGCACTCTTCCAGGTGATGCTATGGTTAAGATTGTACATATGTAGAAAAAGCGCAGAGGGAGTGATTTCCGGTGTAGTGATTGGGGTGAGTCCTGATGTAGTGATAGGGTGATTTCTGATGTTGTGATAGGATGATTCTTAATGTAGTGATGGGGTGATTCCTTGGGTAGAGATTGGCTTATTCCTGATGTATTGATGGGGTAATTCCTAGTGTAGCGATGGGATGATTGCCGGGGTAGTGATGGAATGATTCCTGCTCTAGTAATGAGCAAATATTGATCTACTCGTGGGATGATTCCTGATCTCGTGATGGCGGTGATTCTTGGTGCAATGATGCGATGGTGCCTGATGTACTGATTCCTGATGTCGTGATGGGATGATTTCTACTGTAGTGATGGCGTGATTCCTGGTGTAGTGATGGGGTGATTTCTGATTTAGCGATGGGGTTATTTCTCATGCATTGATGCGGTTATTCCTGGTTCTAGTGATGAGCTGATTCCTGTTGTAGTGATGTGGTGATTCCAGATGTAGTCATTTCTGGTGTAGTGATCTGTTGATTCCTGATGCAGTGATGGAGTGATTTTTAATGTAGTGTTAGCGTGATTCCTGATGCAGTGATAGCGAGATTCCTGATGTAGTGATGGGTGATTCCTGGTGTAGTGATGGGGTGATTCCTGATCTAGTGATGGGGTGATTCTTGGTTAGCGTTGGCTTGGGGCCTAATGTATTGAGAGGTGATTTCTGATGTAGTGAAAATATAATTCCATTTTTTTCTAACTTTTTTCTAATTTTTAGATTCCCCCCCCCCTTGCTGTAGCTCAACTTTCTTTTTTCTATCACTTTGCGTCTTTCAAGTTCTTAAATAGTCGCAGACTTAAATAACTTAAATTTGTTGTCAGTCGTCAGTGTTGTTCACCTGTTCGCCTGGAACCTTGATCAGTGTTTGTGGATTTTTGTAAGGGAACATTTAGCCCTAAATTTCGTACATTAATCTATTTAATTCTCTTAATTTTTTTTTATTTTAACCTTCCTATACCTTCCTATAATAAATAATAGAAAACCTTTAATTAGGCATTTTGTCTGTTAGACGGATTGTCCATTAGACATTTTGTCTTAAGGCATTTAGTCTTCACACGGATATTCTTCCTATCCACCATGAAGGCATTATGGCAGAATTATGGGTATTTGCCATAGTGATCCTCCGATACAAAAATAAAGGGCAGTAATTACTCTGGCTGATAGTGGCCACGCAAAAATAGAGGCTGTAATTACTTTGGCCGATAGTGGCCACGCAAAAATAGTGGCTGTAATTACTCTGGCCGATAGTGACCACGCAAAAATTGAGGCAGTACTCACTCTAGCTGATAATAGCCACGCAAAATGAGAAGAATCTCTTTAAACGATTTATAAAATCCGCGAGCATCGATATTTTATAAAACAATGCAAAATCACAACAAGAAGAGGTTTACAAATATAGCATGAGAATAGGAATGATTTTACCCAAACCAAGAAAACCGCCTAAGAAAAGAATACCTAATTACGAAACCACCAATTTCTGCAAGAATTTACCGATGAAGACCAAACTATAACGAATAAGACATAAAAGAAAAAACAAAAGACATGATTTACACTTACTGCAAGATATACCAAAAAAAAACAAGACACTAAGCATAATACAAAAGTGATTAAAGTAATTTATTACTACAACAGCAAATGCGCATAACATATCACAGAACATAATTTTTTTGAAGACAAATGGCTTGAACGTCTTAATGGTATAAACTATCCTAAAGACAACAAAGGAACCACAAAACAAGAAAATATTTAAAAGCGATAAGCCTGATCACTATGCACTTAGCATCTCTTTGAACCCTACCACACTTCTTTCTCTTTTCACCACTTGTCTATTTTCAGCTATCTGTCCCCACACCCTTTCTTTATCCCCTTTCCAGACCTACCCACTTACATTGTTCATAGTTCATAGAGACAGTATCCCAAATAGTTGATGGTGTCCGTTCGGTCTGGCACCGATGGGAAAAACAAGGTAGGTGCAGGTGAATTAATTTCCGTTCCCTATAACATATAAAGTAGCTTTCTTATCTAAAATACTTGTACCCAATGCTATATATCTTAAGACCGTTCAGTAACCATCGATAGGAGTTGGTCTTGTGGCACCCTTTGTTACCATGGTAAGAAATGAAAAAGAATTATCTTCTCTGTGGACCAATTATTATTATTTATTTGATTGAGAAACAATCATTCTTTCGGTATAATAACACCTTACTTTTCGATGTCCAGAAGCTCTCTTTATCGGGAAAGCTAATCAGTTTCTTGAATTTCTTTGGTCGTTTTTATTCGCACAGTATTTCAAGCAAAGTTTGTACACCAAATACACAATCGGTGAAAATAATGATGGTTGATGAATTGTATTTAGTTTACTTACTCTGTGACCATCGGGTTCTCTTCAGTCATACATGACAGCGCTCAAGAATGCCGCCACGGCGAGCGGTCTTCTCCAAAGGTCTCTAAATCTGGTGACATGATAGTAGGCTCCGAGGTGTTGGAAGGAAGGGCAGGTGATGATCAGATAAATTTATCTAGAAATCGCCACTTTCAATAAAGTTAATTATGGCGTTTAAGGTTACTTTTCCATTTCCAGAGCGTTTTCATAGGGAAATATAGTAAAAATGAAAGATAGACCCACTGATACTTTAATCAAATGATTTTAATTGGCTGATTAACCTAATCAAAAGGCCGAATATCTGAATCGTGTTGGGCCCATATAGTAATTTTCCATGCCAAAGCAGATAACCGAAATTCATAAAGATTTATTTGATTACTTTTTGCATCAAGAGGCAATTTGTGATTTAATTAAATGTAACTAATACAAATATTTACATATACGAGTGTTTTTATAAGGCACAAATTTGTGTCTGGAACAATATTAAGGAACAATATTTTGAAAGTCTTTGGTGGAATTAAGCAATTTTGAATGGGGAAGGAGGGGGTGCATCGCTATTTATTAGAGAAGTTGGGAACTAATGAAACTAAGTTTCTTAATAACATACGAAGATCCTCGAGGATTTATTATTATAACGGATGCGAAGTCATCTAAGTTATACAAGTCTAGGGCAGCCGGCGTTTTTAAGGTAAAAATAAAGTGATGGAGTAGATTTCATTCCAAAGTCTCTTAATGCTCTACTTAAATACAAAATAAGATTGATAACAAAAACTAACATCAGATGTTTATAAACATTTAGGTCATTATTCAAACACAATCTGTCCAAATTGAATTTCGGCAGGATTTGAAATGGAAAGACGATACGGATATCTTTTTTTTCTCTCTCAATCAGACCACAAACAAGGTCAACAGACCTAATTCGCGTGCTTTCAATTATTCTAACTTATGACCCTATGACCTTCAAAACTTTTCAATAAATGGGGCAATCAGGCCCATATTTTTCTTTTAATAGTTCTCGGACTAACCTTGAGAGGACCTTCGCAATTATATCATTCGAACGAAAATGTAAAAAAACGTCAAGAGTTTTAAATTTCGTTAGAATCAACTAAATAGTTACGATGTTATTGGCAAAAACTCAATAAAAGTAAAATAATTACCGTCTGACCGTCTGACCGACCTACCTACAGACTGACATAGTAAGTTAAAGAGTCACATACATGCGAATAAAAATTAGAAACAAGGCTGGCAGACCTCAACCTGAAAATAAGACTAAGAGGGCAACTGATCTCTGTTTACAGAACTCTAAGCATCGAAGATCTGGATTACCGGAAGCTATTCACCATTCAGGAAAATCCAACGAGTGGAAATGGATTGAAATTAGAGGCTAAAAGACTCTCCACTAACGCGTTTGGAAATGATCACTTGGAACGAATAGTCAACGCATGAAACCAACTGCCATAACATAAGAAAAGTACAAGCGTCGATATGTTCAAAGATAGGTTAGACAAAATTATACGTACCATATCGCTTTTAGAACATTGCTCTGAAGTTATTGGGACAACTCGTATGTATGGAAATGGGTGAACAAACATGGAAGTCTGCTTGAGTGGGCCGTAAGTCATTTGACGTTTCCTTACATCCTTGTAATCTATTGTAACACTCTTATGCTATCACTTTCTCAATAATTTGTTCTTCTGTGTGTTCTACGACTAATTCTTCTTTTTTTTAACGAGATAGCTATTTTATCAAATTTATTTATCAAATACAACCATCCTTACTTCCATGGTAATTGGGCTAATTCAGCCTCGCTTATTTCTTTAATTGCATCATCCATTTAAGGAACGCGGAATTTGCTCTTGCTATTTCACTAAAAACAGTGCATCCAATCCAGTAAAAAGTATCCAGTGCTTCGACTAAACTCTCTATTACACGCCTCGTTACACAAAAATCATAAATATACAAAATAAATATGTATTTCTCTCTGTATATAAACTAAATCTAAGGTATCGCGAGAATTACAAACCAACTATTATTATATACATGTTATGTATATTATTAAGATAATCATGAACCTTTAAATATCTTTATTTTCGCCCTTATTGAATCATGGCAGTATAAAATTAAATAATCAAGGTCCTATAAGCTTTAAGAATACTAACACAACTGGACATACCACGCATTGTGAGAAATAAAACCATTTCATGATAAAGGTAAGAAATGAACAACATACCAAGAGTAACTCTACCATAATATTACTAACGAACCCAAGGTCTAAAGTGTTCACCACGCAATATGACCTTTAGCAACAAAGGAATGCAAAGGGAGCAAAAAATGAACCGACTCATTTATTCCTGGCATGAAATGTGACCTTATTTACTCCTGAGACGAGAAAAGCGGAAAATCCCCACTGCTCTTGCAATGGAATACGAGTGAGCTACGTGACAAAAATTTATGACTTTTCTAATAAGTTCCCACTAGCCTTAACTCAGTATGTGACGTGAAGTTCGAACCAGCCTCAAATATGTGGCGTGAAGGCACCGCAGTTTCCCAGAGAGCAACGCTTTCCTAAAATGATACGAGAAGCTAATGTTCATACAGGCGCTCACACATTGGCGAAACTTGTATCACCGAGGAGAAATATTTCTACCATGGCAACAACGTTGGCTTAAAGAAGCGTTGCTTCCGGCGGAAATCGCTACTGACATTCCATGCCTCTCATCCCACAACCTTCAGAGGGGATGATAGAAAATAATTCCAACGTTGTCGTATAAAGACGATAGTTAAAAGGACCAACGCGCACTAGCATAAAAACACACACAAAAGTTTACATGTACGAGAGGACGCTGCGTTCATGCAGCTTCTGTGGGACCGCCTTTTTCCAATTAGGCAAAGGTTATAATCCCGAGGCTGGAAGAAATAGATATACGAGCCCGTGTACACCACACAATGGGCGTTGTTCTTAGTCCTGTTTTCCTAAAGATTTCCTCCTTTTTACTTCTCCAATCATATCGTCAGTTTCAGGGAATATCGCAAAAGTATATGACCGAAGCGAGACGCTCACCCCTTCTAGCATTTAACCTTCGTCACTTCTTACATTCAGGCCAAACATTCTTTTCTCCAAACGATGATAACACATTCATATCATATCAACAAAGCATTTTCCTGCATGATTCTTTCCTACGGCGTCGCACACAAACTCACGAATGTCCTTTTACGGCCCTCTGTACAGAGCTGCATCTTTTGCACTCTCATCTACATTAAAATGTAATTTACATAGAGATTCCCAACTTTCAACGCATAAATTAACCTATTGATGTACATCCGCTTTATTCTATTCTGACGACGCTTTGCCTTGTTCTAGTTATCCGACGCTTCCCCCTCGTTGGTTTCTTTAAGTCTTGCTTACCGTGGATTCGTCCTTTGCTTTCTTAAAGTCTCACCCTCAATGATTCACCTGTTAGTTTTCTCAAGATTCAGCGACCGACAATTCTAACTTTGTTTCAAGTCGCAACATTCGACAATTCTCACGATGGTTTCATCAAGTCTCACCATCTGAAGATTCGTCAGTTGTTTTTAACAAGTCGCACTAGCAAACAGTACCTCTATTGGATTAATGAAGTCTCGTAACCAACAATCTCTTAAAGTCATCTTTTACCATGAACTTAAAAAGCACTCAATTCTCCATCAACTTGCACAGTGCTTGTGTAGTGATCGATAATAATTGTCAGTTCGAGTACTCCCCATCTCGGCACACAACCCAAGATAAGCAGCTCTCGTGTGTATGCAGGAATTCTAGTAATCTTATCTTAAAGGAAAGGTCGCTCGTAAATAATAAATAGCTGCAATTCACATTTGAATCTAATTTAAAATTGCCATTGCCATAATTTTTATTGTTTTCATAAAAAAACATTACGCGACGTTCGCTCATATTTAAGTAACAAAAAAAGAAGTCAAACAACTAGGGACGAAACGGCTTCTAAACTACGACATATTGGTGTAGGATGTTTCTATATTTCCGCAAGTAATTAATAAATGAATTTAAATTCATCGCACTTAATCAAGATCCACTGTAAATATAATAAACAATATCGATAACAAATTATTTAAGTAAGGACTGAAAAGAGGTAACTTTGCATGTGCGAAGAACTGCCTTAGTAAAGATACAACTAAGATTTTGAGGTCAAAATAAATAGACCATTTAATCATGTGGTTTTACTTTTAGTAAATTAAAATCAAACCTCACTTGAAGAAGCAAAGGTGAAATTACATCAAGTTGTTTCGCCCCTTACCATCTGCCGTTAATTTATCTTGATGGTCAAGGTAGTCTGTACAAGCAAATATATCTTCATGATAGTATTAAACGAATGCCACGCTAAAGAGGTTCTTAAAAATAAAACGAATCAGGTCTATAGTAAATAAAATATATTAGGCTAAATATATAGGTGCTAACTCTTATTAAGATCTCAGAATACCTTGTATAAGGCTCCTTTTGAGGTGCTTTTCCCAAGTCCGATTTTTGTTCGTTGCGCAAATTCGTCTAACTAAAGTAAATCACGTTTTTGGAAATGACACGTTTTTGTAAATGACACGTTTTTGTAAATGACACGCTTTTGTAAATGACACGTTTTGTAAATGACACGTTTTGGTAAATGAAACGTTTTTGTAAATGACATGGTTTTGTAAATGACACGTTTTTGTAAATGTCATGCTTTTGTGAATGACACGTTTTTGTAAATGACACGTTTTTGTAAATGACATGCTTTCGTAAAGGAAACGTTTTTGTAAATGACATGCTTTTGTAAATGACACGTTTTTGTAAATGACATGCTTTTGTAAATGACATGCTTTTGTAAATGACACGTTTTTGTTAATGTCATGCTTTTGTGAATGACACGTTTTTGTAAATGACACGTTTTTGTAAATGACACGTTTTTGTAAATGACTTGCTTTCGTAAAGGACACGTTTTTGTAAATGACATGCTTTTGTAAATGACACGTTTTTGTAAATGACAAGTCTTTGTAAATGACATGCTTTTGTAAATTACATGGTTTTGTAAATAACATGCTTTTGTAAATGACATGCTTTTGTAAATGACATGTTTTTGTAAATGTCATGCTTTTGTGAATGACACGCTTTTGTAAATGACACGTTTTTGTAAATGACATGCTTTTGTAAATGACATGCTTTTGTAAATAACACGTTTTTGTAAATGTCATGCTGTTGCGAATGACACATTTTTGTAAATGACACGTTTTTGTAAATGACTTGCTTTCGGAAAGGACACGTTTTTTGTAAATGACATGCTTTTGTAAATGACACATTTTTGTAAATGATACCTTTTTGTAAACGACATGCTTTTGTAAATGACACGTTTTTGTAAATGAGACGTTTTTGTAAATGACACGTCTTTGTAAATGACATGCTTTTTTAAATAACATGGTTTTGTAAATGCCATGCTTTTGTAAATGACATGCTTTTGTAAATGACACGTTTTTGTAAATGTCATGCTTTTGTGAATGACACGTTTTTTGTAAATGACACGTTTTTTAAATGACATGCTTTTGTAAAGGACACGTTTTTGTAAATGACACGTTTGTGTAAATGACATGCTTTTGTAAAGGACACGGTTTTGTAAATGACATGCTTTTATAAACTTCTATTGGGAAGTATTTGATAAAGAAAATCAGATCATACTAAAGTACCCTAAAATGAGCCTTCAATTTATCTCTCTAACTTACAAAGCAATGAAAAATACAAAAGCAAATACTGAAGCATAACCATTGACTAAGTATTCTTCCAATACGTGATCCACCAACTTTTTTTAACTACACTTTTTTCGTAAAGGGGTTACATTGAGATAAGAATGATTTGTAAGTTTATTAGCAAAAAATGCTTGTCAAATTAAAAAAAAATGGGCACCCAATAAAACATATTCTTTTATATATTTAGCGGAAACCTTTAACATTCGTCATAAAATCAGAGAACCAAATCTAAGCTAAGCTAAGCTAGGTTAGGCTAGGTTAGGTTAGGTAAGCTTAGGTAAAGTATTCTGATTTTATGAATCATGTTAAAGGTTTCCGCATAATATTAAATATTATGTTTTATTCTGTGTTTTTTTTCTATTTGACAAGCATTTTTTGCTAATAAACTTACAAATCATTCTTATCTCAATGTAACCCCTTCACGATAAAAGTGTAGCGAAAAAAAGTTGGTGGATCACGTATTGAAATGAAAAAAGTCAGTAAAAAACGTATTGGAAGAACAACGACTTTCTTCGAATTGAAACGCAAAATTTTCTTAAATCTTGAGCATTTAAAAGAGGCTTTCACAAGATTAGGTATCGTTAAAAAAGCTAAAACGTCCGATGTCTTAGTTAAGCGATGCCTAAATTACTAAACACCATTGAACCTCTCACTCTTTATTCTTTTGGAGAAATTACATTACAATGGTGCTCTTACAAGTAGTTGCTCTTTTGCATAAAAGTATAATAAATGAATATGTGGTGGCGAAATGGGAATTTACTAGAATTTCGCTATTCTGATAACAGAATATAACAAAGGAATATCCCACTAATAATAGATAAATCATGGTTTTACGTTGCAAATAGACATTTGCGCGATAAACCGAGGTCATATTTGAATAAGGCCCATAAGAAAATAATATAATGATATTTGGTTACTATACCAACGCTTTGTCTCCTTCAAGAAGAGTTTTGAGTTGTATTAAGAAAATGGGAAAATATATAGCCATTAATTTCTTTTGTGTTTAATTTATCTTTTGTTAAGAAGAAGCTATTGTTAAAATAAGTGCTGGAATGTGTTGAACATAGAAAACATCACAATAATCCGATTGATCACAACGAATTTAGAGCGGGTAGGGTGTTATTTATCATGTCCATAAAGGGTGGATTTATGAACTTGGCGATTTACCGAGAGCCTAATTAATGATCAGATTTGGAGGGAATTTTATTTTGCATTTACAAATAGACTAACGAAGTCTACGATGAGATAAGGATAATAATTATCAAGGAAGAATGAGACTCAAGAAAGAAAATCAATACTAATGAAAATATAGATAAAGTAAGTTTGGTAATGGTAGGGCTATAGTACAGTAGGAGACATTCTAAAGCTTAAGATTTGAATAAAAATGGAAAAATAAAAATAAAAACTCAAACGGAAATAATCCATTTGAATTATTTACATGGTCTCGGATTCTTTTTATAACTATTAAGGGAAAAAACTTTTCCCCCCCTAAGATCTCTTTTCCCCCTAAAATGAAATGAATAGCGGATTGATGTATAAGAGATGTCACCAAGTTTATAGGTGTCTCGGGGAGTTGGTAGAGTCATTAGTTTATGGAGAGTTTTTATTCGTGAGACACACACAATGTATCTCCTTTTATTTATTTGTTGTTGTTTTTTTCTAAATGAACTTTGACTATAACATTTGTCAAAAGTTCTTTCAAGATTATTCATGATCGACGGAAAAGTTAATCACTCAATGGTTTTCGTTAATTTAGTTGCACTTTTATGAGAGCTTTGCCTTTTCTATGGTCTGAACAAAGGGGACAAATCAAGTTCTATGACAGCGGGATAAAGATCGATCCCTCAGTCGAAGTCAATTGGAAATATATGAAATATTGCTTTATATAAGACTTATAGCTATCGTGGAGGATGATTTACACTTGACTGGTGGACCATATTAAGAACTAGGAATGTTTAGTTTGAAAAGAACGAAAAATAAAGGGGGGGGGGAAAGTCATTTCCACCAGAACAGAGGGGAGATTTATCTCCACAAGAGAGGGGGCAAACCATCCTCAACAGAAAGGAGGGATAGCCATCTCCAACAGAAAGGAGGGAAGCCATCTCTAACAGAAAATGGAAAGAGTCATCTTCACCATAAAATGGAAGAGCCATCTACACTAGAAAGAGGGGCAGAAGCATCTCCAATAAAAAGTTGGACAGCTATCTTCGCCAGAAAGGAGGAGAGCCATCTCAAGCAGAGATGAGCGAAAGCTATCTACAACAAAAATAAAGGATTGCCATCTCCAACAGAAAGGGCGAAGCCATTTCCAACAGAAATGGGAGCATCTCCACCAAAATATGGAAAGGGAGTCGTCTCCAACAGAAAAGGGAGAGATCCATCTCTTTCAGAAAGGGCGGGATGGTCATCTCCAACAGAAAGGGGAGAGAACCAACCTATACAAGAGAGGGGGCAGAACCATCTCAACCTGAAAAGGGGGAGATCCATCCCCACCAGAGGGTGAGGCAGAATCATCTCCAACATAAGACAGGATCTCCATCAGAAAGGGAGAGAGCCATCATCAGCAGAAATGGAGGCATCTCCCCCAAATGGGAGGGAGTTATCTCTAACAGAAAGGAGCGAGATCCATCTCCAAAATAAAGGGGGGAGTCATTTCTAGCAGAAATGAAGGGAAGCCAACTCCAAAAGAGATGTGGGAGCATCTCCACAAAAAGGGATGGAGTAGCCATCTCCAAAAAGAAAATTGAGAGATCCATCTCCAACAGAAAGGGGGGCTAGCCACCTTGGACAGAAATGAGAAGAGCCATCTCCACCAGAAAGTGGGAGACCTATCTCCAACAGAAGGTGGAAGGGAGCCATTTTCACCATCTTCAACGGAAACGGGGGCAACAGAAATGGATGAGACAAATCTCCACCAAGAAGGGGGAGGGGGAAAGCCATCTCCAATAGAAATAAGTGAGAACTACAGAGTATTTTAAAGCTACTGGAAGCCAAAATATTTAGGGGGGAGATAATCTTCACATCCAAAATATTGTAGTAATTTGGGCGCAGCTCATCTAAAGCCCTTTGCCTGAGATTAACACATATCGCCCCCCCCCTCCCTGCATGAAATGGAGATAATTAAACAAAATGAAACTACTTCTAGTTAAAATATAAAAAAATATTACTTGAGATATATTGTATGTATTTGATTGTAGGTTATACAAATTTGTAATAATACCGAAAATATTATGACACAAATGATTTAAGAAAGTAGTACCCGAGTCAGTGAACTTTTAGAGATTTTTACAATGTTTGCCAGTCTTTGGAGAGAAAGAGATACTTAGAGAAGAGAAAGGTCTTAATAACTACCTAAACTTTCCCACATTGTCTCTACACGCCACATTGATGCAGTAGACTGAATTCGTCCACTCATCACTTTGTTTTAACTATACCTTCATTCGAAACAACATAAGTGGAGACAGGGGAGAGCAGGTTTAAGGAAAAGCTCACTGTAGAGTCCAGAGTGCCAGAGGTTGCTGGAATGGGACCGAGTTGGCGCTTTTGGGAGTGGAGGGGGGGGGTCTCTGCCTCCCAAACACTAAGAGTAATACCAGGGCTACTGATTAGTATCATTTTCTCTTTTGAACCCGGCTTTGTGTGTGCTGGAAGCACCTTTGATAACCAAACACTCGAGTAGGAGACATATTAATAAGTCCGCCATGAGTCATGCGCAAGAGGGGCCTGAAATGTTTCTTCCAGCTAATCATACATGCACCTTATTTTTCGGTATTAGTAGCGGTGCGAGCGAGGTGGGAGCCCCCTCCCCTCCCGCAAACTTAACCAAAGCAAAGCCAGGAAACATACATGGATATCACTCTGAAAAAGTAAAAGTAAGAAGGACCTCCACTACTCCCACTACCCCCGCAAAGGCGTGCAAAATGGATAAGTCAATTAACGATGTCTCACTGAAGGCTTTCAGGACACTACACCCCATAGAAACAAAGGATCTGAAAAATCCTCTTCGCGAGGCTAAAGGTGGCCCTGCTCGCATAATTGATGTGAAAAAAGTATCGCGCGCAGAAAAGGGGGACGTCTATAGCCCTTCTCTTCAGGACTACCACTGACAAACTGAAACAATTTTGACTCCAGGACCCCCACCACCCAAAAGGGGCGTCTAATAGAAGCGTCACCTCTTGGATAATCGGACTGGTTTGGTGCCAATACATAAGAGCTCAAGTTTGGAATTAAAAGACAATAAACATTGGCAAAGTTCAAAGAAGTGATAAAATTGAACAATTTTCGAGAAGACAGAAATGACAACAAAGGCAACAAGCGAAGATATACTCGCGCATAACCTGGGAGAAAAGGAAATATTTCATGTCAATATTTTCTTCTCCCGGTAAGCGATGGATGCACGCACGGCTACACACTGCCCTAACACGGGCGGTGGGCAGTATTGATTTAAGAGGAACCTTGAGTCGCTATGATTTAAGAGGAACCTTGAGTCGCTATGATTTAAGAGTAACTGTTGTTAGTGTAAAGCAATTAGGGACATAGCCCGCTTCTGAAGGAACCCTTGGGAACGCCCTAGTCGCTTAAAGGGAAGATCAAGTTTTAGTCACACGTTTAGCGGATCTAAAAGATCCATTCGAAACCGTAAGATACTACGTTGATATCTCGCTATTTTAACAGAAAACGGGGAATGGTCAATAATTTCATTTGTAACTACATAGCTGTAACGTAGAAAGGGCCGCATCCCCGAGTCGCTGAAGATTCCACAACTCCCCGAACGCTAATGGATGTTAAACACACAACAATTCTTGGCACCTCTTCCAACGAGGAGCGGGTGACGGTCCCCTCGGACTCACCAGCATTTGCCATACTGATGTTTATGTTGGTTTCAATATCCGGTTGCAATCCTACCTGGCCAAGAAGCAGATAGCGCTAAACAACCAACGAGATGATTATAGCAAATTAAAGTAAATTTTCTCTGGATCTTTCTGCTAATCACCTGGTGTGTTCTGGAAGCCAGGAGTCAAGGAGGTTGCCAGGCTGGTAAAATGAGAAGGGCATCTCGTCGCAGAACACAACCGTCTTCTAGAAACACTCATCTGCTGAAGCGAATCACAAACGCACTTCTGTGTTCACCTGGCTGAGCAGTGGCTTTATGGCGGAAGTTCTATGGCGAATGCAACCAGCTTTATGGCGGGAATTTTGTGGTGAATGCAGCAAACCTTTTGTTAATCCTTTGGTGCCTGCAGCCAGCTTTATGGCGAGAATTCTGTGGCACATGCAGCCAGCTTGATGGCGGGAATTCCGTGGCACATGCAGCCCGTTTTATGGGGAGAATTCTGTGCTGCATGCAGCCAGCCTTATAACGGGAATTATGAGGTGCATGCAACCAGCTTTATGGCGATAATTCTGTGGTGCATGCAACCAGCTTTATTGCCGGAATTCTGTGGTGCATACAGCCAGTTTTATGGGGAGAATCATGTGGTGCATGAAGCCAAGTTTATGCCGGAAATTCGGTGGTGAATGCAGTCAGCTTATAGTGGAAATTCTTTGGTGCATTCAGCCATGTTTATGGGGAGAATTCTGTGGTGCATGCAGCCAACTTTACGGCGGAAATTCTGTGGTGCATGCACTCAGCTTTATGGTGGGAATTCCGTGGCACATGCAGCCAGTTTTATGAGGAGAATTCCGTGGTGCATGCAGCCAGCTTTATGAATTATGTTTCTGATAGTCGGGTAAGATAGGTCAATTCCTGTTTTTTATTTCATTAGCGATATCATTGGTTAGTCACTGTCGTCTTACTGGGTTGATAATTCTGTCGTTTATTTGTGCAGCGAAGTTGTCCACTTCTTGACAAATTTTGTTTCCTCTCTTTTCATTTGCTTCGATCCAGCGATTTATTGTCCTCTTGTTTGCATTTTGTACTTAAGAGGTATGTGAAAAATAAATGCCCGTTTATGTAGAATAATGGTGGAATGTCACTGTGCGACGGTGCTTTCCTTCCTGCGGGGATGAGGGTCCATGGCGGAGTGACACGCAAGATTAAAATTTCCAGGGAACCAAACGCGTAGCGGATCATAACGTTATTTCAAACCCATACATTGGGATAAATAATTATTCACATGTCCAGGGGCAAAAACACATGTTGATTAGAATTTTTATGCCTATTAAAAGAGAATATTATTATTAATACGGTTATTTCTAAATAATCAATCATTGCTAATACTTAACATTGGCACCATCGCGTCAATGATCAAAATTAGTAAAATGAAACAAAGATTTCGTTAAATTTCTAATCTTTGCAGATTCAAGCTAGAAATTCGTAACTCGCATGATGTTATTGATTGCAGTCACCCAGTGTATAAATCATATTTTATATTGATAATTTAAATCAAAAGTAGGTTAACTACAATATAACTTTATTTTTATTTTATAAATCTCTGAATAGCTTAGCATTATGCCGCTAGGCTTTGCTTTGCTGAGTTGCCAACTAGGAATATTTTTCCTCACTCAGATTGAATAAATTATGGCGATACAAAATAGGCAATTGTTAATGTGAATATTTTTGTGATATTCATGATTAAAAATTAAATATATAAATAAATATATAAAGCTAACTAAGCTGATTAAAGGCCACTTTTCAATAATTTAGCAACCCTGTTTTAAAGTTTTAAAGCAAAACTGTTGCAAAATGTTTCGACAGTACTGTTTGAAATGCCCTAATAAAGTAGAATAATTCATTAATTTTGTAATTAATAACTTTCCTAGCTCTTAGTGTTTATTATTAAATATACCGAAAAAACTCTATCTATCATCAAATAATAAAATATTAAATTTTATTCTCGGAACGAAGGTCTGTGTAAAGTGTGATAAAAATAATTATATCAACAACCCCCTCTCGACGGAAAGCGGGCAGAGTGATAAATCGCATTTGGGAGAAAATGTATAAAGCCACAGTTGGAAGAGAGACTAAAGTGCCAAACCAAGATCTCAAAACAGGGTTTAAAAAAATTCTCGATTGTGAGCTTGATGCAGCTGGATACCATGGCAGGGTTGCAATTGTTTTACATTTTCTTTCTGACATCAATATTAAAAGGAAAAATATGGTATACTGATTATCAAAACTGAATCTTTTAGCAATGGAAGAAGGCTATTTAGTCTGACAAATCGCTCTTATGCTTTTTCCATCCCCTGGGCGCGTCTACTTATGGTGTAGCATAAAGAAATTTTTAATTCTGACTGCCTGGCCTCCACCATGAAGCATGAGAGCAGGACCGTAATGATTTTGGTCGCAATATCATGGATTTTTCTTGGTCGTGTTGATGTGGTAGGAAGGAGGCTTAAGTCTAAGAAGATTTGTCAGTTTCTAGTAACCAAGTCCATCCTTAGCACAAATATTGTTCAATAATAGTTGACCATGGCATCTAAGATGATTTTAGACCAACAACATGATAATAAAGTGATACAGATGGATTGTTCTGCACGATTAGTAGATTAAAACATTATTGATGCTTTGGGTTAGATCAAGAGAGGGATAATTGCTTTCCGCTTCTAGCTTCACAGAAGGAATAGGGACAGGCTTTGTTTACTTCAAGAAAGGTGCAAAATACTGCAAAATCAAAAAGTTGTATGACTCAATTTCTCGACGCATTGATACAATTAGTGCTGGAACAGGCTTTGTTTGCCCCAAGAATGGTTCAAAGTGATGCAATCTCAAAATTCTGTATGATGTATTTCTTGTATAAAAATATTGAATCGCTTTCAATTTTTAGTATTTATTATTTACATTTTTATGTAGCTTCATATATTCCCTCTCTCTTTAGGGGCTTTAGATGAAATTTTAACAGTTGAAAAGGTCAATTTTGTTTCTCCATCATATCTCTTAAATTAACCAAAATTTTCCTATATTAATCTATCCGTCTGAAAGTCGTCGATTTGCATTTTCCACAAAGACCACCTAATTAACTCTTTCGAAAAAAAAGAAAAGAAAAATCGAACACGAAACAACCAACCTCATATTAATTTACGTTCAAGAAAACAAAAATAAAAGGAGGTCACTCACAGTCGTAGTTACGGCACTCGCCGTTACGCCAGCATTGGGAGAAGGAGTAAGGAGGGACAACGATCCCATCCGCTCAACTTTTTCTTTTCGAAATATGACTAAAATAAAGTTTTTGACAGTGCACAAAAAAGATCGATGAAGTGTCTCTAAATATTTAGGAGCGCCACGCCTTCAACCTGAACCTCGAAGGGAATCGAGAACTCCTTCCTCAAAACTCCGCTTTCCCCCGAAGAGGGACTACGGTCGCTCAGTTGGTAATGTGCTAATATCGACGACTTTCCTCGTAAGTTAAAATTTGTATAAATCTTTGATCCGTCATGAACTCTCCTCCTTCAAATAAAACCCTTTGGAGAATTAACTCACTAAATTAAGTAAATGTGAAGCCTAACTTGTTCAAATTTCTGTTGAAGACATATTTTTAAACTTTTTAGATAGTCAAGGCTATTTTCTAAGAAATAATTTCATAGTTTCGCGAGTCGTGTTCCTGTCATAAGTAATTTTGTATCGTTGGCCTCGAACCCTTGTTTTTTGCGAGGCAGAATTTCAAGGTCGCAAGCTGCACTTCCAAGTCAGGGCCTTTATAGCTTGTAGATTAGAATATCTTCGCGTGAAACGGGATTCGATCCGACAGATTTTCTTATATTTCCTACGAGAATATTTAAGAAAGTAAGGACATTTTTAAACTTTTAAGTTTGCGAGTGAAAATTTCTTGTGAAAATAAACAAAGTTTCACAGATTTTAGTTGGCTCGGTACTTTTTCGATTTTTCACATAAAGTGAACTTTACTTTCATTTCCGTGAAGTTTAGATTCAAATTAGAAGGGTACCAGAGCAAACGACTCCGGCACCAACGAATTTATTATATTTTATTCAGGATATGACTGGCATATATTTTCAAAAAATTATAAATTTTTCGTTTCTCTTCTTAGGTTGTTCTGTACAGAGAAGGGAACGGAGGAGAATGGAAAATGCCCCCTGTACCTATTGGTTAAGAAGCCTTCGCCAACAATATTCGAAATCGCCCAAAAGTAAAGAGTTCTCTCTTTTTGGGGGACATTGCTTTTTTTGTTCATGCAAATCATTGATGAATATATTTTTTTCATTGGCGTGTCGAGTTACACCCCCTTTCCGCATAATATATATATATATATATATATATATATATATATATATATATATATATATATATAACATTTCTTGACTGAGATAACTAATTAGTGCTGGAACAGGTTTTGTTTGCTTTAAGAAAAGTGAAAAATAGTGCAATGTCAGAAAGCGTTATGACTCAATTTCTCGACACATTGAAGCAATTAGAGCTGGAACGGGATTTCTTTGCTTCAAGAATGGTGAAAAATACCTCAATGTCAAAATTCTGTATGACTGAATTTGTCGATAAAGTTAACTAATTAGTGCTGGATTAGGTTTTGTTTGCTTCAAGAATGGTGCAAATGAGTGCAATTGCCAAAAGCTTTATGACTCGATTTCTCTACACATTGAAGCAATTAGTGCTGGAACAGGCTTTGTTTGCTTACAGAATGGTACAAAATACTGCAATGTCAAAAATATGTATGACTCAATTTCTCGATCCATTCAACCAATTAGTGCTGGAACAGGATTTCTTTGGTTCTAGAATAGTGCAAATTACCTCATTTTCACAAAGCAAAATAAGGTAATGTCAAAAATCTGTATGATTCACTTTCTCGACACATTGAAGCAGTTAGGCTTGGAACAGTCTTCTTTCGCTTCAAGAATGGTGCAGAAATGCAATGTAAAAAATATGCATAACTCAATCATCGACACATTGAAGCACTTAGTGCTAGAACAGGCTTTATTTGCTCCAATAATGGTGCAAAATATAGAAATATAAAAAAGCTATATGACTCAATTTCTCGACACATCGAAACAATTTGTGCTGGAACAGGCTTTCTTGGCTTTAAGAATGGTGCAATGTCAAAAATCCAAATGCCTCAATTTCTCGAGTTATGGCCAGTGTACGTGAATATGCGCACACAGGCTTTAAGGTAGGCCAAGCAAGGCGACAACTGTTAGTGTTTTTAAGAGTGCGATTTAAGCAGATAGCGGCAGCTGCGTAACCAAGGAATATAACAAACACAATGACAAAAATAGATATTTAATCCTCACGAACTAAAAGGGAACAACAATAAATATGGGTATATAAAAGGTACATAAATGAGACGGACTTAAACTCCGAATACTAATTATATAACCGTGGTTAGGGATTGGATATAATGGAAGATTGAGGGTCATGAGGGATTTATTTCCTTTGAAACTCGAGGGTAAGTTGGGGCAAACTTGGGAAAGGTCTTGGTGACCTTGATTACTCACGGGTGGTAGCCAGACAACCCACAGCGGGTGGGGCTACTCTACTCGAACTGGTGTTTGCGAGATGCGGGCCTCCGGTCCTCATGGGTCACCGAACAAACTTTGAAGGGAGGGGGATGACTTCTCCACACTCGGCTTGAGCGAGCTAACGGGACTCTTGTCCTAAGAGGTCACCAGAAGAACTTTGAATGATGGGGAGAGATGAATTCTCCACACTCGGCTTGAGCGAGCTAATGGGCCTCTTGTCGTAAGAGGTCACCAGAAGAATTTCGAAGGACGGCTTCTCCAATCCTTGATCCGAAGGCGGATGGGAAAGGCTGACGTTGCCTCACGAGACTCTTCTCCCTGACCCAAAAACACGGGGGTGATGTCCAGCTCTTCCGTAGCTTGCGACCGTCACTCACACTTCTTGGGAGAGAACTCGTTGAATTGCACTCCTTTCGGGGAAGCCGCGTCTAACTGAATCTGTCTGTGAGCCTGGAGCGGGTACATATATACCCGGAATTATTCAAAACAGGGGAGAGATTGGGATCATCTTAACCTTTGTTATCGGGCGTGATGAACCGAGCGTCTCCTTTCGAGGAAGTGTCAACGTCAGGGATCAGCAGCCAGACGGGCGACCGCGGCGGGGGCCATAAACGCCGTTCACGGCGAATCTACAAAGCAGTTTCCCGACCCAAGTGTGTGTGTGGGGAGGGGGAGGTTGAGACGACGGAGAGGAATCTTCGGTGTGAATTTCACGGGAACCTGGCGGCGGGTCAAAAGAGGGTGAGGTCGGAAGGAGGGGGGAGTAACGTCTGGCTCGCTTTCTCTCCCTAAATACTGTCTTAGGAGGTGGGGAAATAACAGTATTCTAAGGGGATTCCTCCAGATGATGGAACAGACTTTATTTGCTTTAAGAATAGTGCAACATAGTGTTATTCTAAGAATCTGGTACGACTCAATTTCTCGACACATTGAAGCCCTTAGTGCTTGAACAAGCTTTGTTTGCTTCAAAAATGGTGCAAAATACTGCAATTTCAGAAATCTGAATGACTCAATTTATCGACCCATTGAAGCAATTAATACTGGAATAGGTTTTGTTTTCTTCATGAATAGTGCAAAATCTTGCAGTTTCAAAAATCTGTATGACTCAATTTCTCGATACATGTAAGCACTTAGTGCTGGAAGTGTCTTTCTATGCTTCAAGGTTGATGCAAAATTCTCAATGACGAAAATATCTATGACTCAATTTCTCAAAACAGTGAAGCAATTAGTGCTAGAAAAAACTTTTTTTGCTTCAAGAATGGTGTAAAATACCTTACTGTCAAAAAGCTCTTTAGTTGTATTTCTCGACTGAGTAAACTAATTAGTGCTCGAACACGTTTCGTTTGTTTCAACAATAGTGCAAAATACTGCATTGTTAAAAATCTGTATGACTTAATATTTCGATCCATTGAGGAAATTAGTGCTGGAACAGGTTTTGCTTGCTTCAAGAATGGTTCAAAATACTGCAATGTCAAAAATATGTATGACTCAATTTTTTGACCAATTAAAGGAATTAGTGCTGGAACAAGCTTTATTTCCTTCAAGAATTATGCAAAATACTGGAATGTCAAAATTCTTTGACTTAATTTGTAGACACCCCAAAAAGCTCTCTCTATAAATCTCTTTCTAGACACATTATGGCAATTATTGCCTGAACAGGCTTTGTGTCCTTTAATTATAGTGCAAAATACCTCAATGTCAAAAAGCTGCATGACTGTAATTTTCCACATATTTAACCTACTAGTGCTGGAACAGGTTTTGTTTGCTCCACGAATGATGCAAATTACTGCAATGTCAAAAATCCGTCTTGCTTAATTTCTAGACACATTGAAGCAATTTGTGCTTCAACAGGCTCTGTTTGCTGCAAGAATAGTGTAAAATACTGCTATTTTAAAAATCTGTGACTCAATTTTTAGAGACATTGATGCAATTAGTGCTAGAACAGGCTTTTTTGCTTCTAGAATGGTGCAAACTACTGCAATGTCAAAAAGCTGTATGACTCAATTTCTCGACAGATGAAACAATTAGTTCTGGCACAGGCTTTATTTGCTTCAAGAATTGTGCAAAATATTGCAATATCAAAAGGCTGTATTACTCATTTTCTAGACATATGAAACAATTAGTGATGGATCAGGCTTTGTTTGCTTAAGAATAGCGCAAAATGTGCAATCTCAAAAAGCTTTCTCTACGACTCTCTTTCTAGATACATTATGTGTTTTAAGTTTTGTTGTAATCATATATTTTGTTATAATTTTAGGGCAGCTTATTGGCGTTAAAGGATTTTAAGGCAGCTTATTGGTGTACATAGATTTTAAGACAGTTCAGGGCCGTTCAAGGAATTTAAGGCAACTTATGGCGTTTAAGGATTTTAGGGTAGCTTTATGGCTTTCAAAGTCTTTAAAGCTACTTAATGTCGTTCATGTGTTTTAAGGCAGATTATTGGCGTTGAAGTATTTTAAGGATGCTTATTAGCGTTCGAGTTCATTAGGGCAGCTTATTGGCATTCAAGGATTTTAGGACAGCTTATTGGCGTTCAAGGACTTAAGGGCAGCTTATTGGAGTCCGAGGATTTTAAGACACCTTATTGGTGTTACTTTTTTCTAACCTAGTGCCTTGATACAGTCTTGAACTTAGAATCTCATCAACCAGGTCACAACTGTGCAGGTCGACTGTGACGATGCATAATTGCGGGCATCAAAGGAATCTGGTTTGAGGACTAGCCCACAACAGATAACGATGCTAGAGATTTTCTGAGTAAGAAACGGCAGCAACCTCCGTTTGGAGGCTAAAAGCTCTTCCCACGGGAGTCAACTATGGCCAGAGATGAACGCGCAACCCTCTCGGTGCGTGGTTTAAGCAGTCAGATAACTAAACCCTCAAGTTAGCCATGATTCATCCCTTGAAAAGATTGCTTCAGGTTCATCCATCTTCCACCATCATCAGTTATCATTGGCCCTTTCTCAGTCCTTAGTGCAGAGGGATATAATGGTGGGGGTCTCTTTCTTTCACATCATAATAAGTAATTATATGTCACAGTTCTAATAAATTAATATATATATATATATTAATTATTAATTAATTATATATTAATTTTTTAAAATTCAAATATTTAAATAAATCATTAAAAAGTGAGCAAAATACAAAATCGCGCCCTAGTGCTCTTCCTGTACGAGGTGAGTTTCAGTCCCTAGAGTTTTGATATTCGATCAAAAAAGTAAAAATTATGAAAAGTATGGGATAAATGAATGATGTGTAATTTTACTCTATTCAGTAATATCGTCTTGCAAAAATTAATGTTTGATGAATCTTTTTCAATTCCAGAAATTGTTATTTCCAAAGAAAAACGTGCGACCATTGTTGCTCAGGGATAGGTATCAAGCAAAATCATCTTTAAGATCATTAATAATTTATAAAAACTGGTCACACTCCTGTGAAGAAGTGTTATTGACGCCAAGGAACTTCAAATGAATGCCATTATTGTCTTCTGGTAAGGTCCCAGCTTAAGGATTGGGTTGCTTCCAATGCCAAGCTTACTCACGATTGGAAAGAGGCCGGTGTAAAGGCTTCAACGCGCACAGAGAGGCAGAGAATTTTGGACAAAGATCTCAAGTCGAGAAGGGTTGCGAAGAAGCCTCATCTCACCAATAAAAACCTTTCACATAAGCCTTATAGGAAATATAATAAATGAACTGTTAAAGAGTGGAACAAAGTTATATTCTCTGATCAAGCTCCCTTTCGCTTAATTGGAGTTTTTTGAAGATCCCTCGTTATGAACAGAAAGGAGGGGGAGCTTTACGAGTCTTATTTCGTGTCTATGGTTAAAAATTTTCATCTAAGGAAACGAGAATGACCAATTGTTTCCCAAGAAAACTTCCATTAAATATAAATAGCACCAAAACTTGTCGCACTTTGTCACAAAGCGAAAAGCAATAACAAAGTATTTGGCTAAAAATTGAGCTTTTGGGACCTTGCCCCGAGATTTCGCCAGATTTGAACCTAATAAAGAACTTGTCGATAAGCAAACTGGCGGTTGCTAAACAAAAGCCATTCAATTGCAAGGAGTTGCAGGTACTTAATGAACAATAATGGAGAAATGTTAGTCAAGATATCATCATAAATTTGGTTTCAGGCTGCCAAAACGAATTGAGGCAGTCTTGAAGGACAAGGGACATCAGTCTAAATATTGACTGTGCGCATCAATTGACTGTATTTATTTAAAAAAATGGGTTTGGGCTCTAAGTATTTTTCTATTTAACCTTCAAATTAAGATACAAACATACTAAAAAAAATGTAACGTTTGATTAGTTCTATTAATTTTATTATAGGAAAACATATAGTAGTCTCAAAAGTGTGGCAATGTTTGTATACACAGATAGGTAACAGAGGGAGAGAACCCAACCTTATGTTACGCCAAATCTAGGAGAAAGAAAGTAACCAAGGAGTCTCAAGAGACCCCCTCCTGGCGGGAAAAATATAAGATGATAGGAGGAGAGAGAGAGAGAGAGAGAGAGAGAGAGCTAGAGAGAATTAGAAAAGAGAAAGAGAGGGGGAGTGTGGGAGAGAATTTGAATCTCCGCTACCGGAAACAAGCGGACGGTGAACCGACTTCCTAATTTCTGTCACTGATTTTTTCTCTTTTCGTCCTACTCCTTTCAACCCGAGCTCGCAGCATAGGGTTCCTCCTCCGATCTCTCTTAGAATGCTGCAAGGGTTCCCTATCCGGCTCTATCCTCCCCTGGCGACAATATTTTTGCTCCTCTTTCAATTTATTATTCGGCTCAACATTTTTTATCGCTTAATATTTATGATTTATTTGCCACTCAATATTCAGAATTTATTTTTCTATACAAGAATTACACCTTGGGTGCTCTATTGATCTCAATTTTACATTTTGTCCAATCCATAGGTATGCTACTGAAGAGAAGATCCTCTAGAAAACACCATCTATACACATCTGTCATACTACAGAACTACAGAATCTAGGACCAGCAAAGACCCTAAAGTTCGCTCGAGGCTAGTCCGCTACACTACATCCATAACTACGATACACACTCTTATCTACGAGTGTATCTCTAACATGCTCTGTCTTTATTTATTTTTTTTTTATATATATAATCTACTGTACACACTTATCTACATGTGTACATTGTCATGCATATTAACTACTTCAACCTAGGGGTGGGGGGGTGATAGAAAGTTTTTCTTCTCAACTTCCGCAGCCCTCGACTGCTAGTGGTGAAAATCTAATTTTAGGATAGTAAGACTATTTATAGGATAGGCGGAAAAGAAAATGGATATATAAACTACACATGCAAGAGAAATCGCTGGCATAATTTTTAGGTCATCATTTTTACTCTCGTTGTTCCTCCGCTCCAAACTCCTTTTGCAAAGACGTTTTTATTTACTGTGCTCAGACTACCTTATATTTATACTATTTAAGTGCACGTCGAGACGGTTTTTAAACATATTTACCGACGTACTATCTACTACGTGGGCGGGTAACCTATTCCAAATTTGAGTAATTTTAAACGTAAAATAGTTTTGGGCTATACTAGTGTTAAATCGCTTGTTCACTAATTTTAATCCGTGTTGCCGAGTGTTTCCCCTATGATCCAATTCGAACAAATTCCTATAATCAACGTTTGAAAATCCTTTCAATATTTTAAATACTTCTATTAGCTGGCCACGTAATCTTTTGCCTTCGAGAGATGGCAAATCTAATGCCCTGAGTCTTTCCTCGTAGGGCCTGTTTCTCAGCTCGGGAATTAATTTTGTAGAATTTGGCTAGACTCGACAAAGATATTGATGGAGAATAATAAACTTGTATACAATATATTAATAAAATAAAAAACAACAAAGAAAATGAAAATGACGGAATCAATATGCGAAATTAAATTTCCTTTGTGATTCCAAAATACATATAAAAGAGAAAAAAATGAAATAGAAAAAATGTACATGAAAAGAAATATATGAATACTTAGATGGGCAACTTATCTTGAAACTCCCTAATATATTTTTTTAGCCAAACATAATTGAGATCTCCCAAGTTAAGCTAAGATTGAAGCCCGGAAACAAACATAAGGTTCATTGCTTGTTATTATGCGGTCTCCAAGAATTGGGCCCTGTCGGGAGCATATGTAAGGATTATGGCTTGTTATTAAGAGGTCTTTAGATTGATGCCCTGAAGCGAGCATAATGAGTATGTCTTGATATTAGGCGGTGTTTAAAATTGAGGCCCTGAGGCGAACATAAGGTTCATAGTTTGCTATTAAGCGGTCTTTAGAATTAAGGCCCTAAGCGAGCATATTGTTCATGTCTTGTTATTATGCCATCTTTAAGATTGAGGCACTGGAGCAAGCATAAGTTTTATAGATTGTTATTAGGCGATATTTATCTCAATGACTTACAATATCATCCACTTCCAAATCAGTCAGCACTTTCTCAAAGACTCACTCAAACAATCAACCCTTATTTCAAGGTTTCCCAAACTTTCTCACACCCCGTTTCTTCACAAATTTGTTACTATACATTCTTCGTACATGTCCATACAACTCAGAAACCCCTCTTCACATCATCATTCCCAACTTTATTTACATCATAAACATCTCTTACTCAGTGGTTCCTTTCTCTATCTTTCTCAGACTAAACTTCACTCCTAATGTGTTCATTTGCATAGTTCTTACTTGAATTACGAGTATTGCCATTTTTCAAGCCATGATCCTTATGCTCGCTTCAGGGCATCAATCCAAAGACCTCTTAATAACAAGCCATGATTTTTTTTAGGGGGAGCAGTATTTTATTTTAACGAATTCAAGCCAAGTTTGCGTTAGTCAAATATCGAACAGTATGTAGTTTATTGCATCAAAAGCTCAAAAAACATTTAGAATGATCGCATTTGGTGTTTCTTCTACAATGAAAATAAAATATATTGCCGTATTTGTAATGTTTAAACTTTTTGAGATTTTCAATTTGGGCATTGTTTGTTGTTAAGAGCTCTAAAGTGCAGTATGCCTTTATGATAATTCTCCATCTCACCTTTCACCTTTATTATAAATTAAAATCGTTGGCGACCAGAGCTCTGCTCCGGATCTTGCTGGACGGGCTACTACTAACCACAAACGCCAGACCTCATAGGCATTCGCTACACTCGCTTCCCTCGATTCGTGAGCGGCCCCTCTATTTGGAATTTTGGAGGTCTTAGAAAGATATGTTGTTTAGAGGGGCGCTAGATACACATCTGCAATTGTCTCACTCCCATACACGAAAGTCGACACAAGCATACTCCTATGCTTCTTCCTGACACATTAAACAATCAAACCCTTAGCACTCACTAACGCCCAAATCACCGGTGTCTCTTCTCCTATTTAAATCCTTGCGATCTTAATCTTCTTCACCCACACCGCTATCACTTGCAATACCGCATCTCGGATACCTTACAATTGTACAAGGATGACATCCTGAATACGGTATCCCCCTAACCTCATTCTCACCTACAAATTTCACTACCTTACTCTTTCTTTGCATTCGATTTTAGCTATCATACTTTCACTCCCAGGTCTTATCAAAAGTTTAGAACAACATTTCAATATCCTTCTAACTCTCACACACCAGATCATTAGTATATACCAACATAGAACCCACCCAATCAATCTCATACCACTTTCCTTCATTACAAGACGAACTTCTCTCAGTAATTTACCCATAAAGATAATAAACAACCATAGCGACATCACACTTATTTTTATCCTTCCACCCATGTCAAACAAGTCACTCCGGTTTTCTTTCATCCTAAGGCACACCTTACTTCCAACACAAATACCAACCATACGATAGTTCGCCACACACTCAATACATTCTCAGCACCTGCCATAATGCCAATAAATCTACATTATCAAGCAAATGAATGATCAACTCACATCTACCCGCTCTAAGCTCCACTTTGTTCATCATCTATCAAACCCTCGGTTATCCTTTTAACACCCAACCAGAACTTATCCATACATTTTACATACAACCTTCAATATTCTTATTCCCTTTGGTTCTTTACCTCATTTTTCTCCACTTTATCCTTATACAAGCAGTCATTCCTTACGTGAATCTAACTATTCCTTTCCTTGTTGTTCACAGAGCTATTTTTCTCTTAGTTAGTCACCCTTCACATTTCCTTCCAAAATAGCTTTCTGTTCCCGTTAGGGTCCTATTTCATCCTCCAGCATAATTCTTCTTCCAATCTGGATCCTCATTCATGTTCCAGAATGAATTCTTTTTCCCATACGGATCTTATTCATTTTCCAGAATAACCTTCTTTCATAATCACGATCCTCATTCATTTTACAAAATAATTTTCTTTTTTCCTATCTGGATTGTCACTCATCTTCCAGAAAAACTTCTTGTTACCATCCAGATCCTCATCATCTTCCAGAATGCCCTTATGTTCCCGCCATGATCCTCATTCACCTTCCAGAATAAATTCATGTTCCCATCCTGATCCTCATTGACTTTCCAGAATAAATTCATATTCCTATCCTGATCCTCATTCACCTTCCAGAATAAATTTATGTTTCTATCCTAATCCTCATTCACCTTCCAGAATAAATTTATATTCTCATCTGAATCCTCATTCAGATTCAAGAATAACTCTCTTCCAATCTGGATCATCATTCATCTTCTAGAGTAACTTCCTCTACCCATCTGGATCATCATTCATCTTCCAGAAAAACTCCTTCTTCCCATCCGGATTTTCATTTATATTCCAGAAAAAACTTCCTCTTGCCATCCGGATCATCATTCATCTTCCAGAAAAACATCCCTCCCATGCAGAAATTCATTCATCTTCTAGAAAAACTTCCTCTACCCATCCGAATCATCATTTATCTTCCAGAAAAACCTTATTTACCCATTCGGATCTTCATTCATCTTCTAGAAAAACTTCCCCTATGCATCCGGATCTTCATCAATCTTCCAGGAAAACTTCCTCTTCTCTTTCGGATCTTCATTCATCTTCCAGAAAAACTTCCTTTTCCCATTCGGATCCTCATTCATCTTCTAGAAATATTTCATCTTCCTATCCAGATCTTTATCTATCTTCCAGAAAAACTTCCTCTTTCCATTGGAGTCTTCAATCATCTTCCAGAAAAACCTCCTCTTCCTATCCGGATCTTCATTTACCTTCCAGAAAAAAATTCCTCTTTCCATCCCGCGCCTGATTTATTTAGCAGTTTCAATCATTTTTTGTAATGTTCTCCAATTGTTTAACTCAGCTGTTGATTCTTTTTCTTCCCTTTCTTGAAGAATTCGTTTGATGAAATATATGATTTGATTTCCTTTTCTGTTTCCATGTAGAAAAACATTTGCCATTTAGCATTTAGGTGACGATAAAATGGCATAAATAAATGGTAATCCAATTATGCAAAACCGGATTAATAAAAAGGATGAGGAACCTCCTAACTTTACACAATAAATCTGTCGTTGGTCAAACGGGCCACGTATGGACGTACATTTTGTGAAGGAGGAAGACACCCTTTCCATTGACAGTGAAAGAAGGTTTTGTTCAAGAAATACCATATAAATATTGCATTTATTGAACTCATAGTTTTTGATAGGTTCTTGATGAAACAATATTTACACGTTGTAAATGTTTTCCTTCACACGGTTCATGTGACATCCAGACCATTTATCTAGCCTATAAAATCCTAGGCATTAGTACAGTGTTTTTCAACCTTTTTATGATAGTGGCACCCTAATTGCTATCTAGAAGCAGCGGTGGCACCACAATATAAAATAATGTTTGTATAAATACTTGATTACGTGGAAATCACTTCTAAATTTACTACGATTGATATTTAACCTAATTTAATCAAATTTGAAAATAAATAAATTTTACCATTAAAAGTTTAATGAGATCTTTGAGCTTGAGGAGTATCACATAATTCTGTAATATTGGAACGTGTAGTTGACAATGCAACTCTCATTTCATTCTCTCTCTGTAATCTCCTTTCCCTTGTCCTTGTGTTTTTGTTGCACAATGCAGATAAATTAGTTTCAAAATACTTCCAAGTGTCTTTAGATTTTCTTTAAAAATGTTTAAAATACATATTTTTTTGACAACCACGGCCTTAGTAACTTTATTTAAAAAAAACTAGACATTACTTGTATATAAAAAGCCTAGTCATTTCTACAATTTAAAAATTTCTAGGCTTTCATCTTGAAATAGCTTGAAACAAATTTAGTACATTTTAATCAACTCTAAGAAGTCTTCTAAAAACACTAATTTCTTAGCAACCTAATATTAATGTTATTTTTATTAGTTTTTTTTTCAAGTTTTGAACTTCCCAAATTGATATCTGCCCTGGTTTTAATTGTTTTCTTTTTGTACCAAAATAAACATCTTATAAGTGCGTTTGTATGAGCAGAGTTGCCATTAATAAATTTTTCAATACATTTGATTTAATTTTAAAATACTAATTTTCCAAGATCAAAGTAGGTTCGAATTCTTTATAACAAATTAAACGTTGGGGAAGGGATTAAGATGTGGCAAAAGCCTACATTCAGTAATTATTTGAGTAATTGTTATATTAATCCCAGACCAAAACTTGAAGCAGGTTTAGAATGTTAATTAAGGAGGGAGAGAAAATTGGAGCAACGAGCGGGAAGAAAAATAAGAAAAAGTAGATAAGTAGGAAGAAGAGTATGAGTGCAAGATTATAAAGAAAAGAGAGTCCGAAAATACAAAAACAGAAAGCACAGTTACTCTATATTCTCTCATCTTAGAGCAATACAATATAAAGCAATATAAAGTAAAACATAATTATGTTTTTAGAGCATTTTATCATCATATTTCCCTTTTCTCATTTAATTGGGGATAAAGACTTTTCAGAGACGTTTTAATGATCGCGGTCCAGCAATCGAGGTTCCTGTCTCACTTGCGTCAAGGAGCGACTATCATCTCCTCTCACCCTTTAAGAGACCGTCATCCGGCGCTCTTAAATTAGAGACGCGTCAAAGTTAGAATATCTTTGCTTCATCTTCCGTCGTCTCATCATCCAAATGTTTCCTAACCATTTCATGTCGAACATTTATTATGTTTGCAAAATTTCTCAACTTTGTGATAATATACAAGTATTTCACTCGATGTACATGCAGGAGATGCTTAACATGTATCTCGTTTTACATACATATATTCTCTCTCTCGTTCTCTCTTTATATATATATATATATATATATATATATATATATATAAATATATATATATATATATATATATATATTTATATATATATATATAAATATATATATATATATATATATATATATATATATATATATATATATATATATATATATATATATATATATATATATATATATATATAATGCATTTAAAAAATATTCCGTTTATTTTCTCTTTCCCTTTCCTTGCGGTTTGTTTGATTTATTTTCATCATTTTCTCGCGTTCATGAGATACACACACACACACACACACACACGCACATATATATATATATATATATATATATATATATATATATATATATATATATATATATATATATATATATATATATATATATATATATGTATATATATATATATATATATATATATATATATAGAGAGAGAGAGAGAGAGAGAGAGAGAGAGAGAGAGAGAGAGAGAAAGAGAGAGAGAGAAAGAGAGGGGGGAGGGGGAAGAGGGAGAGAGAAAAAATCAACAACACCCACTTTAGTCGAATCAGTTTATTACATTATAGGACTAGTTTCTGTATCTCATACCATCTTCAGCAGTACAATGAGACACACCCTTGATTTATATATAGTAGGGATTGGGGGAAAGTCAGAACAAAGGAAGGCATAAATTAAGGAACAACGCAATTTGTGACGCTTTACGATGCAAGTTTTGGAACGAGAGAATTTTGAATAACTTAAGAGCTTATCGCCTTTGCAGCCATTGCCTCCTTCAAGACGAACTTGACTTCATTCATTTGATTGGGTTAATTCACCTCTTCTCATTTATTGAATCGTGTCACTACAGAACCAGATGGATATGTTAGTGCTCTTATAACACCAATAACTCTTACACCAAAACTTTTATATAATTACCTTTTCCCCCACAACTTTTCAAACTAAAAGGCTTCGCTACAAAAACCATATTAAGATAGGCTTTAAATAGGACCAGACTATAAAAACCATTTAACCAACAGTCTGGAATCTATCATATTTTATCGAATAATTGGAATAAATCTTAAGTAGGGGAGGGGACTAGGAACTTTAATAAACCCATATATGCACATCGTTGGATATATGAGGGGGAGAAGTTTAGCTTCTAGTTTGTTCAACCACACAAGTAATTATAATCACAAAATTAATTATAACACGGCTAAAGTAATCTATATATGATGGTAATTACAAAACACGTAAAAATAGGTCTATGATTAAACAAATTCCAAAAGCAAAAAGGTTATTGAAAATTCTCTTGGTCCTAAACTTGCTTCGAAAATCGTTACAAATTTACTTCTTTCTTAATTGATGTTTTCCTTTGTTCCTCTCCTCTCTTCCTTCTGATCCTTCCTTAATTTGCTCATATATATATATATATATAAAGCATTTTTTAGTCCAGTTTTCTCATTGTACGGTTGAAGATTGCAGTTGATACCAAAACTAGTCGTGTAATGTAATAAACTGTTTCTACTAAGCTTTTTTTTTATATCTAGAAATAAATTTACGCTATTGTGAAGTTCTACACACACACATACACAGATATATGTGCTATTTTTACTATAGCAACATATTATTAGACTTTATATTTTCTATATTTCAGAATTATCAATGGCGGACTCTATACTTACACACAAAATGAAGAGGCACGCAGTTATCGTGGCTATAAAGGCTGAACGTAGCAATTTAGAAAGATCACGATTTTTAAAAGTTTGCTAGGAGTTAGCGGCCAAAGATGGTTAAGCCATGTGTGATAGAACGGTCTGAGGCCGCTTAAATTCAACCGCTATCACATGCTGTTTAGAAACACGTTGCTACCCACGTGCATCTTCGCGTCGAAGCCGGGCGCCTTATCGCCACCTGAGTCAATATTTAACCAAGGAGGTCATTCCCCCTCCCCCCTACCGTTTCGCCTCCATTCGTCGATCTCGCCAGATTGAGTTAGGCTTATGGGCAGATAAGGTATGTTCCAAGGCGCGGCTGGGGCAGTCCCTCGAAGCCCCCACTCCATTGTCCCCTACGCCAAGGGGATGGCTCCGACTATTTATATGGAAACTTTACCGATTAGATCAGATCACATCCAGATTATCTTCGCGAGACATCACGCCAATCCGGTCTCACCTTGTGCACCAGGGGCCCTCTACCTCGAGATCCACTATTTTTTCTTAAAAGAGGACAATATCCCTCAAGTGCCAAGGTTCGAGCCTTCAAGACGCCAGGTCCACAAGGCCCCCCTGTTGTTCAGAAAGAGAACAACATTAGAACAGCCATTGTTCTTTGAGACCATGGACAAAAAATGGTTGTCACCCCCCCCCTCTGTTGTTCAGAAAGAGAACAACGTTAAAACAGCCATTTTTCTTTGAGCCCGTTGACAAGAGACGGTTCTCACCCTCCCCCCTTGTTATTCAGAAAGATAACAACGTTAGAACAGCCATTGTTCCTTGAGCCCGTAGACAAGAGACGGTTCTCACCCCCCCCCCCTGTTGTTCAGAAGAGAACAACGTTAGAACAGCCATTGTTCTTCAAGCCCGTTCGTCAAGAAACGGTTCTCACCCCCCCCTGTTGTTCAGAAGAGAACAACGTTAGAACAGCCATTGTTCTTCAAGCCCGTTCGTCAAGAAACGGTTCTCATTCCCAAGACGTCACGTCAGGATAATTTAATCCCCCCCCTTCGGCTGGAACTCGCCAGCGGACCGAAGATTCCTTCGCGTCGCTTTCCTCTGCACAACAACTTGTAATTACCTAAGCTGAGCATTACCTTTGAGTATCTAACCTTTCGTCAACCCTACCCTGTGCTTTAAATGGTTTAGCGAACCATCCCATCCCTTTAATTTTTATTTGTTTACCTTTTTAAATCTCTCCCAAATCTTAATCCTCGGATTAGCCAGATATTCCCACGACCCTTTACATTCTCTGTTTATGTAAACATTTTCGGTTTTGTGTGTTGTTGATAGTTTAATTAATAAAACTCTATTTTATTAATGATAGCCATATTATTATCCTTGAGCTCAGTTCCACTTCTTAAGCATATTGAAGATAAATAACATCGGTCAACCAGATAACCACGCACTCGAAATATAAGAATAGTTTCCTCAACGAATAGTTATATATGGTATATCGTCGAGAGTCTATTCTACGACACCATGGATCGACAATGTACGCAACGGAAGACCTTTTGTGTTTCAATAAGACTCGACACCATCACACAAGGCTCAAACAACGCTGGAATGGATGGCGGAAAACTTTGATGATCACATAACCCCTATATATATGTATATATGCAACAAAGCTCACAGGGAAAATTAAATATGAAATGGAAACCTTAGGAGGAGCGAAGATAAATACAAAATAAGATCATTAAATCAGGTAAATTAAAAAACTAAAAGTTAACAAGAGGATTAAAATACCGCCTAGGCAATTAAGGAGGGAGAAAATCTTAACCAGAGATTAACCTCAGAGGTCAGGATCTAAAAACCAAGGTAGAAAAGTACAAATTTTCTAAAGACTTGACTCAAATGGAAATAAATACAGACAAAAACATACGTTTACATAGATGCACACAAAATAAAATCAAATTATTTATTAAGATTAATGTAAATATTTAGTCTCAAATTAAAAGTTTTGACAGTACATTGTGAATAGATGTAATTTAAAAAATAACCATCAAGTTTATATAAGCCAGGACTTAAATTAAAATTTGGGAATTTATTAATAAAGATTTATTCAGTGATATTTCGGGAAATTGTATAATTATTATGAGAGATGATTTTAACAGAATTCCAATCAATATTGTGATTAAGATATGACATATGAACATAAAATGAGCTGCTTTTGTCCCCACGGCGCACATTATATTTATGCTGAGAAATTCGTGTTTTTAAACAGTTACCTGATTGGCCAAAGTAATATTTAGAGCAATCGATACATTTTACCAAAAATATATATTACCAATAGGGAAAGGGGCGTTCTTGATTACTAGTTTAGAGATAGTATTATTATAGTTAATACTACACAAATGCCTAGAGATTTTAAAATATGAGGGAGAGAAGCAAATAATAATAATAATAATAATAAAAATACTAATGTTAAGTATTTATAATGCGCCCTTCATGGCTGTTAGCCCTCACAGAGCGCAGGTTGTGTAGAGAGTGTAGAGAAAGTTTACAGGGCAGAGAAGGCAATTCTGAAGAGATCAGTCTTCAGGACACGTCTAAAAGTAGCAAGGGAGGGAGAAGTTCGGACATCGGCAGGAAGAGCATTCCAGAGTCTAGGAGCACAAACTAAGAAGGAACAGTCACCCATCAAAAGCAGGACAAAACGGGGAGTGTTCAGGATGGGAGCGAGGTTAGACCGGAGTGCCCGAGGAGTGTGACGACGGGAGAGGGCAGACGAGATCTAAGGTAGAGCCTTGTAGGTGATGAGAAAAATTTTATAGTGGGTACGAAAACGAATCGGTAACCAGTGTAGCTCCTGCAACAGAGGCATCAAAGGAGAGAACCAGGAGCGGCGAAGGAGGAGCCGGGAGGCATAGTTTTGAACTAGTTGTAGGGTGCGAAGTGACGAAGAAGGGAGATTCACTAGAAGATAATTGCAGTAGTCTAAGCGTGAGGTGACGAAGGCATGAATAGCAGTCTCAAGGCTTTGTCGATCAAAATGGGATCGAACACGTGAAAAGTTGAGGAGGAAACCGAGGGAAGACTTACATATACGATGGCTGTGCAGCTTAAACGAGAGTTGCTCGTCGAAAATAATACCAAAATTACTGACGGTATCAGAAAAGGCAACATTGGTTTCCCCAAGGTTAAAAGAGGAAAAGAGAGCTTTAGATTTTTTACACTATCGAAGCGGGACCAACAAGGAGAACTACAGTTTTATTGTGGTTAAGTTTGAGAAAGTTGTCAAACAGCCATTCGTTTATAGAGGTGTAGGCTGAAAGAAGCTTAGTAATTGATTGAGCGAAGGACACAGGGGATGAGGAAATGTATATCTGAGTGTCAACAGCATAAAGGTGGAAGGACAGGCCCAAATCGCAAAGAAGAGAGCCAAGAGGAAGTAAGTAGACGCGAAAGAGGAGGATACCAAGGACTGAGCCCTGAAGCACCCCAAAATGAATGGGCGCGGGCTCGGGGAGGAGGTTATCGAGCACGACCGATGAGTGCGAGAGGAGAAATATGAGCGGAACCAAGCAAATCCAGTGCCTGAGAGACAAAGGAAAGTTTGAAGACGATCAAGGAGGACAGTGTGGTCGATGGTGTCGAAAGCAGAGGAGAGGTCTAGGAGGACTAGAATGGATCTACAACCCCCATCGGCAGCTCTACGTAAACCGTATGAAACATTAAGAAGAGCGATTTCAGCAGAGTGCTTTGCTTTGAACCCTGATTAATACGTTACATCGATGTTGCAGTTAAAAATATGGTCATTAAGGCGAGAGAAAACCACTCTTACGAGGATCTTAGAGAAGAATGGAAGTTGTGAGATAGGGCGATAGCTAAATGGTTCAGAGGGGTTAAGGTGTGTTTTTTTAAAGGATAAGACGAATTGAGGCATGTTTGAAGGAAAAGGAAACCATCCCTGTGGCAAGAGAAGTGTTAAAGAGATGAAGAATCAGTGGGAGGACAGCAGGAAGAATTTGGTGGAAAGACGTCCTTACGGGATCCAGATTTGTTAGAGCGTTTGATCAGGGTAGTTACTTCTTCAGAGGACGTTAAGCGGCAATGGATTATGGTCAGGGAGAACAGCATGGTCTTGTTCAGACGACTAGGGTATTATGGCGTGAAGGTTAATAAGTTTATTAGAGAAACAATTAGAAAGAGTAGAGGGGTTGATGGGAGGAGAGGTGGGGGAAATGTGGCTAGGCGAAGAAAGACGATAGAGAAGACGAAAGTTAGTCCGAGGGTCATTCTTGTTCTCAGACAAAAGTTTGCGTGAATGAGCCTCATGCGCTGATTTTAATTTGGAAGAATAAGTCGAAGTAGCAAGGCGATAGGCAAGTGAGAGGGAGGTCGTGTCCTGTCCATGGGAACGTGCTTTACGAAGTTCACGTAAGGACCTCCTTGAACGAAGGAGTTCCATGGTGAATCAAGGGGCGTGGTGATGGCGGTTTGAAGAAGGAGCGATAAGTAGGGCGTGCACGTCAAGGCAAGCAAGTAATGATTGGTACAGTGAGTTTAAGGTTTGGTCAGGTGAAGCAGTAGTATCAATAGTAGATAGGGTAGAAATAACATCGTTAAAGAGAGAAGTAGTATCAATTGACGATAGTCGCCGGAAAGGAGTAGGATCTATGGACGAGCGAGTAGGTAGGTGACAGGGAATATAGAATTTAAAATTGACCAAGAAGTGGTCGGAAATCATATTAGAAAGGTCAGTTACTGTTAGATTAGATATATGGAGGTTTAAGATGACTAAGTCAAGGATATTACCATGTATATGTGTTGGGATGACACATGTTGTGTAAGAGAGAAGAGGTCACTGATGTCAATTAATGCGCGAAAAATCTCATTGTGGCTAGGAAGATTGAAGTCAACAAGAATAAGGAGAGAACCAGTAGAGGATAGGTGGGAGAGTAGGTTACTGAACTCCGTGATAAATAAGGCTAGAGATGACCTGGAAAGGCGGTAAAGGACCACAATAGTTAGAGCGGACATAGCACATGAGACAGCAATGAGACCCTCAAATGAGGCTAGAGGGGGGAGGGGAGAAGATTCAGGGAGAAGGATGATTTTGAAATCAGTCCAACTCCAACTCCACGGTGGTTCCGAGGAATATGCAAGAAAGAATGAACCGACCGGGGGGGGGATATTGCAAGGGCAGTGCATGAACCAGAATCAGACTCGAGCCAGGTTTCTATAAGGCCAAGAAAGGAAACTCCAATGTGAACAACGCGGTCATGTGCATACTCCGACTTATTGGTCAGGCTCCTAATGTTCAGAAGAGACGCCACAGCGCCTGCTGATGAGCACAGGAGGAAGGGGAAGATTTGGAGGTGTTGGATGAAGGAAGAATGTCGGTGGGTCTTCTGATATGCCGTTATTAGTCTACATTTTCCTTCACCTCTCCTCATACGTAAATATTAGGACAATGCAAATAATGGTATTTATGTCCAGAACCTAAATTGATATTCATAACATTCATTCTTAGTCATGTTCATTTTTAATTGACACATCGCTAATAATCAAATATGTCAATGTTTGTCTCCAGCTGGAGCTGATATTTCAGAAATGGTAAAAATATTCCTACACCTAAATTTCCTCCACTAGAATTCACATTTGCCAAGCAACATTTTCACCGTAATTAAACACTAAGAAAACATTATGTAGTGACAGAACGAAAATAGAACTATTTAGCAAACATTGCAGAAGACATGCATGGCAGAGAACTGGCAAGCGCTCCTTCCAAAAAGCACAACACAACTCTAAAGCAGGATGAAGGAAGCTTATTATTTTTGAGTTCCTTCTCTATTTCGAAAGAATAGCTTCTACATAACTTCAACAAGAGAACCGAAGTTGGGCCTGCAGTTTTACTTTTAACAGGTCATCGATCTAAATAAAATTACTGGCGTAGTAAAAACATGATTTTAATATTCCCCATTTATTCACCCTTATGAGACTCGAGTCTCATAGAAAAATGGGGTTAGAATTTAAGGATCACGTCCACCGAAGAAACCCATCGAAGAATGGCGATTTTGACAAAAATTTAGGAGCCCATTTGGCGAGCGAAGAAGGGCAAGGTGAAAGAGAAATAGAGCCGAATTCTAGTGAAGATTGCTTCCACCTAATAGAAAACTATTTAAGGAACGTTGGATAGTAATTGCTAACAAAAGTCCCTCGACCAAATATTAATTATTATTTTTCCTCTACATTTAAAATATTTTATTGTTTTCAATTTTCTAATATTGCTTAAATAAATTGTCTGGATCCTGGACGCTTTAGATTGAATTTTTAAAATTAGCCATGGAATGAATCGGCAACCTCTACTACGAGAGTACTCAGTTTTCTATAAATGATTTTATCGCTTGCAAAAATAGTTTTGACCTCAATAGAGCTTATGTTGAAATGTATATTTATAATTTTTGTTTTAATTTTATTCCATTTTTCTTCGAAACCTTTGAAGACCCTTCCTCTATCACCAAATACATACAAATATTATTCGAAAAAACGATTATAAAAAGCCTTCAATAGTTGCATGTACTTAAAATTCTGCTCCAAGCTCTCCAAACCTTAGCTATGCTTTCTCATACCTTTCAACTTAATTTTGTTCACCTAATGATTTGCTTCTCTATGCTGGCATAACGAATCACAATGTCCTAACTAATTGTATTATTCCAATGGCTCTAATACTTTATTATCTATTTTAATATTTCAACATGACTTATTCTTGTGGACTTCAAGATACGATAGTGTGAGTAAAGCGAAGCTGGCCTACATCCCAGATTTAGACAATCTCTCAAGCACTGTTGTAAATACTTTTGTGGAGATCTATGGCTCCCATTTAATCCCATATTTATCTCTAAATGACAATCTCCCTTTTCATACTTTAAAAGCGCTAAGGAGAGAAATATTTAGCATTGCTTAGTTCGCTGAAGAAACCAGAAGTTCTGAGGGCTGATTTTATTTGAGTGTTACGCAAATGTTTTGAAAGTAATTTGAATGTTTATGAGAAGGGAAATATTTGTCTTGTTCTTCTTGATTTTTTCCCACTTACGTTTTAGAACAAAATTACAATTGTGTTTTGCTACTGGCATCTTTTCTCCTAAAAGTTTAGTAAGTTGAATGACAAGTAGATCAAGAAAATGTTCTTCCACAACCGTTTTAAAGTTGATCATACTACTATCATCTCCAGATGCTTTACTATTGTTCATGCTTTTTAATGACTGCAATTTGTATTCTTTACTGCTATGATTTACTTTTACTATATTAAGTAATTGATATGATATCTCATATTTTAATCACATGGTTTCTTAGATATGTTTCTTCATCTCTTTTAATGATAGTTTCTCAATTCGTGATTTTATTTCATGATTTGTCCTTTCGCATTCTTTTGTTATCTGCCAATTTTGAATGTTTGATTAATCTCGCCTAGTAATTCATTGCTTTCGGTAGGTTTATATTATATCCTCTAATATTGCAAATCCTTTGTTAATAATGTCTTTTAGTTTATTATATTCGATTCATTCTAATTATTGCATAAGGTTTTGAAATAGTATCAGCTATTTTTGTGTCAGATGGCTAGAGAATAGATGATATTCTTCATATTTGCACATGTTAGGATGGTCGGTAATTTTTTTATGAAGATTCGCTCACTTGATCATTATATTTTTTTTTAACTTGTTTCTATTTATAATTCGAAAGGCACTTATAATAATAGAAAATTAGTGGGTTAAATTTCTTTGCCCTGAGTTGCCTCTTTTTATCTATTTTAAACTTCCTTTTGAAGAGTTCACCACTTCCTGTGTAGGAAGAACTGATAATTGATATGTATTAAATGAAATTCTTCCTGATAAGGAAACCTTAATTGAGTCCAATTTGTTATTTTATTTGGCTGCCATCAACAATGCTCATTTTCTTCCTCGCTTTCGAAATGAAGAGTTCAAAATGTAAAGTTGCGTTCTATCTGCAACTTCTACTATTCTGTTCCACGTTTACTTTATTCTCCAAGTGTGACTATTAATATATATCTTTTGTTTGTTTGTTCTCCAATTTTTGTGTTTATGTCCCTCATTATGTTAATAAACTCATAGTTTCCTTGTGCATATCTTTTCATGAGGGGGTTTTCTAGGTGAGTAAGATTGGAATATTTATATGAATTACCTATTTCTTATTTTAATTTGTAGTTGAAATATTCTACTGAGTTGCAGTATTATAGTGTATGTGGAGCCCTACTTCACTGGTTTAGGTCTTCCTACTAGCCGTTTCTAATTCTTTCAAAGACTATGGGGTACATTTTTATATAGATTGGTTGTTTTCCTTTTCTTTTCTCAATGAAGTCAATGCCATTCCATTCACCCATTCAATCTTAATGTCATTAGAGACTGTCAGAACGTTTTTAAGTCGAAAAATCGTCCCTATTTTGAAACTACTTCCATACACCAAGGGATTCCACCCTCTTGTACCAGGCATCAAGATCAGCAACTAATTCGGTTCTCTGAAGTGAGGTCTGTATTAAATCTTTTACTGATGGCTACCTGAATGAGCTGTCAAATTTCTGTGGAATGAGGTCTGTATTAAATCTTTTACTGATGGCTACCTGAATGAGCTGTCGAATTTCTGTGAAATTTAAAACTACATTGCTTCTGGGCGTAATTAGAAGTAAGTTCATGTCTGTTTCATTCTAAATGCACCATTCGATATTTTTCTATGTACTCGTATGTTCCCAAAATGGGAACATTCGCTTATTTGGATCCCAAATAATAGACGATTATTGAACACAGTTTTAATTACAGCTAACAAAAGCGTTTTTACCTCATACAATCATTAAAATAAGTTATTGCAAAATTAAATTAAACATTTTGACAATTCATTCCTATTAGAACAATGACAATAACAGTAAAAAAAAACAAACATTCAAAATAGTGAAATAGTGCACCAAACACTATGAGTGCCACTTGATTACTTAGTGTAGAAAGATTCGTTACAGTGTTTGTGCGTCCGTTTGTCCCACTTTTCACACTTCACTCGTGTGTTTCAAACACACAGGACATCGACCTTGTGTACATGATACTAGGTAATGATTCACGCCGTCATATCTTGCAGCTTTTGGTGGAGGCGCTGTTGGTCTTGCTCGAGAAAGCCTTTCGTCTAGGCAGCATTTGTCTGAACTCGAAATGGGACGATTTATTTTCATGATTGATGTGATCCTAAAATTTATAATCTGCAACAAATGCTAAGTTTAGGACATGAGAAAACAAGCTACACAACCATTTCTTTAGTCGGAGTCTAGGCCTGCAGGATGACAGCATGCGATCACATACGTCCACATCACCTATGCCTATGTTATAAATTTTTATGGAGTAAGGCTGGGTCACTAACTCTTTTTTTCATGTTTAACTCTTCTTTCAATTTTTTGTACAGGAGAAACTCCGTAATAGTTACTAGCCACCACTACTTTACAGTTTTCGTGCCATTTGGCACATAAAATGGTTCCATCTGACCTGTGGTTGTAGGTCCTTCTATCTGTTTTCTTCATCTCTGTATCAGGCATTAGAGGACAGCTTCCAGTAAGATTCACTCGGACTGTTCCACAAGCACGGACGTTTTGCTTAGCTAACTCTGTCAAAAGCTGGTGACTGGTGAAGAGGTTGTCGAAGAACACTACGAGAGATTCATGCTTTTCTAGAGGTTGAAGCATCGAATCACTACATGAGACCCTAAAAGACCTGCTCTGCTGCTATCCTTGTCACGGTAAACTTCAAAATTATAAAGAAAGCCGTTCGAGCCACACAACATCTACAATTTGTAGCCGAAACTTACTGGTATGTTTTTTATGAACTGCCTTGCGCTTTGGAGACCTCTGTAAAGGACCATCGATCCATCGATGCCTAGGAATTCCACAATTTGTATGTTTTTTATGAACTGCCTTGCGCTTTGGAGACCTCTGTAAAGGACCATCGATCCATCGATGCCTAGGAATTCCACAATTTGTATGTTTTTTATGAACTGCCTTGCGCTTTGGAGACCTCTGTAAAGGACCATCGATCCATCGATGCCTAGGAATTCTACAATTTGTATGTTTTTTATGAACTGCCTTGCGCTTTGGAGACCTCTGTAAAGGACCATCGATCCATCTATGCCTAGGAATTTTTACAATTTGTATGTTTTTTATGAACTGCCTTGCGCTTTGTAAACCTCTGTAAAGGACCATCGATCCATCAATGCTTAGGAATTCCACAATTTGTATGTTTTTTATGAACTGCCTTGCGCTTTGGAGACCTCTGTAAAGGACCATCGATCCATCGATGCCTAGGAGTTCCACAATTTGTAGCTGAATCTTAATAGTATGTTCTTTATGAACTGCCTTGTGCTTTGGAGACCTCTGTAAAGGACTATCGATCCATCGATGCCTAGGAATTCGTGATATATTCCAAACTGTTCGCACTGTGTTTTAGCATCTCCACCAAGGTTAGAACTTTCGCTACTTTAGACTGCAACATAATTTGATTATCAGCAATATGCAGAAATTATTGATTAGTTTGAACCTGTCTCTGCTCATTGTTTTGTGGAAGATGGGTGCTTCCAAAGAGAAGTTCGTGGACCAGTAATCATTTTCCTAGGGGAGTCTATGGTAGCCACTTATCGCGAGTAGTCTTAAGAAAAGGAACATTTCTTCTATGCCAAGGCTGAATGTCTGATTATTTGTATCTCTCTTAGCATACAAATTCGTTTGCTCTGTGATATGACTTATCATGTCGGGAGTAAATAAAATCAGAAAAATATCAAAAACATCCTTACCACTGTGCTGGAAAAGATCATCTTGTGATTGTAGTGGTGTAATCGGTCCGAGAAACAAACTTTCATTTTACACCATCTTTTGCTCGCAACAAGACCAACATCTTCGCTGTCAGACGCTGTATCTTGTTCCTAGACTCCAATATTGCCAGCAACTTCTTCAGGTTTAGTGTCTTGGTCCAGATTACCATTATCGCTTTCTTCGTCGCTGAGAGTATTGTTTGCGGTAGCGGAAGGTATTACAACGCTATCTAAATTTTCACTGTCACGTTGCTCGATATTATCTCTTACGTTTTCAAAGAAGCGAAACACGATATGCCTCTGTTAGGCCTGGGCCTGTGAACAAAAAAATGAGGTAATAAAAAAGAAGCAACCATTTTCTAAACCGATTTACTCACCTGTTACTTTGACTTTATGAGCATTTTTAATCATACAGATAAAGAAATTTGAAAAACTTGCATGACACATTTGTCTTTAAAATGATGTGCGATACTAATTACAGACCGTTTCTAAATTTAAATGAAACGTGTCTATGAAGTGATAAATAATTGAGCCTGATTTTGCTTGTTATAGATATCCCCTCGCTTTATATTTTAGCCTAGATGCACCAAAAACGTATAATTTTTAATTTGTTCATAATTATACTTACCCATAGAAAGATGGGGTTTCCATTTATGAACGTCACGTGTGCTCTTCGCAGCGTTTAACCTTGAAGTGAATGATGCCAAGGTGCCTGAACTGATAACACGCAAGTCCAAACAAGTTTAAACGCGTATAAGTTGTATCTTTTTTGACCGACAAATAAGACATGTTTATGTACGAGAAGTAGCGAATGTTCCCATTTTGGGAACATCAAATTCTAATGTCAATTTCATTGGTTTCCATTTACTTTTTTACTACTTTACAGGACGTTTGTACAACTATTGATGAATTTCTTATACATTTCGCTTCTTCTAAATGCAAATATTAAGAAAGGTATAGAGATTTATGTAAATTTGTTTAAAAAAATCAAATTTTCAGTAAAATTCAAGCTCGTGCTGTCAGTCACTAAGATGATGTAACCCCCCTCCCGCCAAATTGCAGAAATGTGTGCATTAAACCTTTCTCTGATAAAATAATTGGAGAAATTAAGGTCTTTTGTTGTAGATTTGTTGGAAAAACTTTTGAAAATATGTTCCCGAAATGCCGAAATGAGAACACTCGACAGTAAAGGGTCAATTCTGTTAACAGTTTTCTAGAAATAAATATCCACAAGTACCACATATTTAAACGTTCTTAAATTCTATACGCACTATTAGAAATGCGAATCTCTAAATAATTAAAATAATAGAAGCACAATTTGAAATAATAAGATAATAGGACTTATTAATATGTCCAAATGAAGCCAACGTGCCAAATTTCTTGAGGTAAATAGGTTAATCGTACTATATATATATTTTCCTGAACTACAGCAAGGACAAATAAGGATAAAACATTGTTACATTGTAAGTGGCAAGGATCCCAACCCATTCCCCTAATTTCCTTTTTTTAAATTGTTGCTGAATATAAATTTATATAAAAATATAAATAATGTTAAAGCAGAAATATTTTCAAAGTTGTTGGCCACCACAATTTGTGGATCAATTCTTGGGAATTGCAACTACAAGGCATTTCTTGGAACAGTGATGTGGGGGTGACAGACTTAGTGTAAATATTATCATTAAATTATAGTTCTCTCGAGCAATGGCAAATTAGTCTTTGCAAATAATGTTTCATTAAATCCTAAAGTATAAAACCTTTGTATAAAAATCTTTACCGAATTACAAACAATCAAGGACATTTAAATCTACTCGTGGCCAGCTCAAGAACAATGAGGAAGGTTACTATGTAGGTGGAATAGAGGATATAGATAAAGAATCTATTATTTTTGTAAAGTTATATTTTGGAATTAATATTTACCAATGATATTACCAATGATGGTCTTAGGCTAATTAGTCCATCTTTGTGTTATTTTATAAGAGAAGAAATTTTGTGCTTGCAATGATAAGTCATTTTTTACTAGTTTGGAACTGTTATTTCTAGTTCCTGATCGTTTTTTTTCGTGCTCAAGTATTTAATCCTACTTTATAATAATGAATCTGTTTAGTATTTTAAATAATGCAATAAGTTACCCGCCCAGATTCCGATCTTCCAATTAAACTAAATTGAGGTGCATCAGTATTAACGCGATCTATTTCTAAGTTGAATCATTAATGTCGTCGATTGATGCTTGATTAAATTGATTAAATTCCTTACAATTTAAATATCAATGAATGGAACTGTACTAGGTGGTGGCGAGAAATTAGCTTTCAGATAGTTTTACAGAGTTCAGGCGCATATTAAAACCATTTGATAAACAAATAGAAAGCAGCCTGGTTAATTATCATTACCCCTACCTGGGAAGCAATATTATTATTTCAAGATTTAGCGTATCTACCCAAAATGGCGCCATGGCGATGTAACTACACAATAAAAGAAGGTCCAGCCAGCCCTTTCACTCTTCGCATATTATTTACAGCTTAAAACAAAGTTTTCTTGCCATTTTTCGTAAATGGTAGTCGTTCATTCATTACTGTTGATCTCTGGTTTTGTTAACATGTAAATCGGGGAGTGAAGGAACGATTTTCCTATTAGCTGTACTCTCCAACTTTCTGGCCACTTTCTCATCTATTCAGACCAAATAAGCATCTATTAATTCAACTACTCCCTGCACATTTTTGCCACCAACGTTTATTATTGCATTAATTCTTCAATAATTATCTTTACTCTTCAAGCAACTTAACGCTAGAAAGTCAATTCGCATTTTCGATACCTTTACGTTATCTTCCGCTGTTTTTCCTTTATCAACGACATATTTGTTTGAGTCTTTATTACAATAGATACCCCTACTTCTCTGGAGATTTATAATTACTGAATTAATCTTGTGTATCGATAGATACGATAATATATTAAAATTATCGATTTTGGCGATATGTTTATTTTTAATTGAATTTACTCCTCATTAATTCTTTAGTATAATTTGTACATTATGTGGATTCTGCCTTTTGTACTGAAATCATAAATTCCTAATCAATTTATTTAAATATAAGAATAATGCTCTCGTTCTTTCATCGTTTGACGGACGTTAATCCTGGTATAATGATGTCAGAATTCCTTGAAACGTTTCATTCCTTAACTTTTGTCCATTTTTAATAAATCCCGAAATTCTAAGAGATTCATTGGTGTGTCGTAAGACGTAAAACGTGTCATCAAGGTATTTCGTATAAAATGAGGAGAGATAAGATTCTCTTCATTGGAATTCTTTTAAAAAAAAATCATAAAGATGTTTGCCAAAATTGGGCCATTGAGATGTATATCATTCGCTATTACAAAACAGCGTGTGATAGAATTGCCTGAGGCTGCCCCGCTTCGCTTCTATCACATATTGGTACTCATGCTTCCCACGGGTATCCTGCAAGAAGAGAGTAGCATGGCGTTCTTATTGCCCTAACATTCCCGAGTCTTATCTTCCCCCCACTTAAGTTTAATCAAGGAGGTTCAATTCCCCATTTGCCTGCAGGCGTCGATCTGGCCAGATTGAGTTAGGCTTATGGGAAGATAAGAGTGTTCGAATCGCTAGCGGGACATTCCATGGACGTCCCCCATTGCCACATACCCCGAGGGGCTTGCTCAGGCTATTTATGCGATAGAATTTTGCATTTGAATCAGATCCCGATTATTTCGTCAGGCATCACGCCGATCCGGTCTCCCTTGTGCACCTAGGAACTCTCTACCTCGAGAACCCCCTTATTGTTCAGAAGAGGACAATATCCTTGAGTGCCAAGGTTCGTGCCCCTCGAGACGCCATGTCAACAGGTCCCACTTGTTGGTCAATTGTTTAGAAGAGAACAACTTCAGAACAGTCATTGTTCTACGAGCCCGTTCGACAAGAAACGGTTCTCGCACCCCTGATATCACGTCAGTGGTAATTTTATTCCCCCCTTTTAACGTTCTTCAAGAGAACGCTTGGTTACCCCAATAACCTCAATTGTTCATCCAGAACATTTCCGATATCCTGTCTCAAGGATGGCTCGTACTTCTCGAAGTCTGTCCTTCTCCTCTCGTTAAGGAAAACCCCCCTAAAAAACCCTCCTCTTTGGAAGGAAATCGCCAGTCGGACCGAAGTCATTCCTTCAAATCGCCTTCATCTGCCCGCTGACCTTATAAATACGTAGGCTACGAATTGCATTTAATTACTTAACTTTGTGCCAACGTAACTCCGTGCTTTAACACGAATTTAGCCGACCCTTTCCCTTCTTGATGTTTTGTCATTTAAATCCCTCCAAATCTTAATCCACCGCTTAGTCAAATTTATCCTATGACCTTTTTCATTTTATGTGTATCTCTTATTTTAATCCACGGTCATGTAAATCTTTTCCATGTGTTATTTTTTTAAATTAATTAATAAAATTCTATTTTATTAATGCTTGCAATATTATTTATCCTTGGGCTCCGTTCCACTTCTTAAGTATATTGAAGATAAATAAGCCCTCTCCAGGCCTATTTATTAACGTAGAGTAATACTCGGCCATCTGATTAAATCCTCGCACTCGAATATAGAATAATCCTCATAAAGAATAGATAGATAATATATCGTCGGGAGCCTTTTCTACGACACAGCGTAATACTACAAATTATGTTAGAGACATTCGTAATTTGGTTGTTTCTTTTGTCATGTCAGTGAAGCAATGGGCGCTATTTCATCATCAAGAATTGTGAGCTTACGTAATACTACGTAATACGTAATACGTGGATACGTAATACTAGTACAATAATATCAGAATTGCTTGAAATAGTTAATTCATCAACTTTTGTCAACTTTTGATGAATCCTGATTTTGTGGTAAGAATAAGTAGCAATCATTTCCAAGTGGATATAACGCGACCGACTGTCAGCAAATCTGCTGTGAGGCCCTCCCACTTAAATGCAATCCTGGTGGAGATTAAGCTAGAATTGAACTCCCAGGTCCTAACTGTTACATGGAGAGCTAGCATATGGGGTGCTAAAAAGTCCTATATCATGTAACAGCCTGCATCTAATCTAGCCTGATCCATCAAGCTAGTCTCACAGAAAGCGTGGCACCAATTAATTGTGGTATCGTTGACGGGAGCGTTCAGCACAGGATGTAGGATAAAAAGCTCTCCTCCCTTGATCTGCCAAACAGTCAGAGGGGGAGGAAGTTCCCGCTGCCCCTGGAGAGCAATTAACAACTACTACTTCAGAACATTCTCAGCGATATCCTCCTTTGTACATTTCTTCTGATCCAAATCACCTCATGTCATTCCTTCCTCACCCCATTTCTCCTCTTCTCCATTTACATTATTCACACTCTCGATCTTTCCCCCTCCTTCCAAAATTTCACTCGTATCCGCGGAAATTACCAACATCATGCCTTCATAAAACTACTTGACACATTTTATTTTCAAACTGTAAACACCATAGTATTTATTTACAAAGATTTTGGTCGCCAATGGTACTTTCATACCAAATATGTGTGGTCTTAATCTTCTTCATCTTCATTATTTTAGAAACACCATACCTACCAGTACATCATAAATACTATAAAATTGCGATCGGTTTTATTTTAGTATCCTCACGTCTTATGACCTACCTTATGCACGTACTTATGACCTATCTTTCCTTCAACTGCAGGATTATTGCCAAAGAACCAAATTTGCTAAATAACCACAAAAGTATAATACATAGATGTCTTGTTTAAACTTTGAAGGGTCTTTGAGTCGTGCGGAATACTTTTGCTGCTCTATAATCCGCTTCCAAAATTGTCTGAGTCAGATGATCGCCATCGTTTAGAATTAAGTGATAATATCCTTTGTTTTTCGTCTTTAATCACGAACAGTTATGGTAAATCCTGTATTTTGGCACACTTGCGTGATAAAGTGGAGACTCAGCGGGATAAGAGAGATAGGATTACGTTAGGAGACATTTTAAGTCTAACACATTTTTGCCTTTGCATAATTAATAAAACTTTTAACGAAACTGCCTTATTTTTGGAACGTTAAGAAACTGATTTTACTTATGCAATATTAAAATAAAAACATAGAGCTGGTTTTATTTTTGTATCAAAGTATACCTGAAGTGTGCATAAATGAAAGAAATCTAAGAATATATTTGATACAAGTGACAATAAAAGATGTATTGTGAATGTTTAGGATCACGATGAACAGAGACTGCAGTAACTGACAAAGGAGAAAGTTGTATCCTTTGTGAGGACCGGAATAAAAATCGTTAGTACGGGACGGCGTGAATATGATTTACTACATCTAAGCCTCATTGATAAATCCCTCAGGAAAATATTCTTATTTAGAATATTTGATTGATTGTGTTCATTCTAGTGTTGTATTTACCCTGAATAAATTTGGAGGTAACATCTGCATTCATCGAGACAAGAGGGAAATGAAGTTTGGTGAAGTTTTTATCATATTACTCCTATCCATATTCATTCTGTTTTTTCCTGTCTTTTTTTGATAATTGATGAGACAAATGTTTCCGTCGGTCATCGCCAGTCTTCTCTCATTTACAAATAAACTTGTTACGAGGTCAAATTTGTCGCCCATTAGGCGCCGATACGTATATAAACGCAGGCATGACCTTGGTCAAATTCTCATATGTTCTCTCGTTTTGTGTGTGGGGAAGGGGGAACCCTTCTACACCCATCTATTGTTATTATTTATTTTTAATTTGCTTTGTCATTTTTTCCATTGGCAAGTTATCTAGCTTGAAATTTTTCCCTCAACTTAAATATAATTCGATAATGGAGAAGGGAAAGCCATGTTTTCTTTGGCCTGCTCTTTGGGAATTCTCTTTTTGTTTTATTTCTTGAGAATTTATCGTCGAATTTTCCTTCCTGAGTAAGGCACCGCCAGTGTCTACACATCATCAAGTGGACACAAAGGAATTGCACATGTAATGTTTAATCTGCTTAACATAGTGAAGTTAGGAAGCTTGTATTAATTAAGTTAAATATGTGTATCTAGGCTCATGCTTGCGGACTTCATCAAAGGATTATTCTAAGCATTTATTCTAAACCTGGCCATTTGGTGACGTAGATGCTTCCTAATGTCACAGGATATTTCTTATTCTGTTGCGTAATTACACTCTACACAAAAATACTTCACAGCAAAATATACTTTTAGGAAATCAATCAGTTTGGCTTAAATTCACGCATTGTATGTAGTGAGTATAACAGATAAACAGACTTTTCACTGCATTGAGTATACCTGAAAGACGCTACTCACCTAAGATTAGCAAATAGCTGTGAAATCTTTGTTCTTTTTAGTACTGCCAGATTGGTATATTGGATAGAATCTCATGTTTAGCATGTATGTGGCGTGTTATTCTGCATGCCCAATCAAGTATAGAGGGTGCAACTATTGCTTTAGCAAGCTCATTTATATTAACCAGTGTCGGAAATCCTTGGTCTCCACCACATAAAGTTTGTATTGCCAAGAGGAGAGGTCTAAAAATACCTTTCCATGGATACAAGTACTGCACACGTCCAAATCAATGCTCGAATCTTTTTTAATGACTTTATTTGCCTTTCAATCGAATCTACGAGCGTAATAATGATTCTCTTTATGTTGTACGACCAACATGCGCAACCTTTCTGTTCTGGTGGACTACATTAAAAATTTTCCATTTTTATTTTAGGCCACATATTCCTTCAAAGATGTCAAATTAAAAAAATTAATGTTTGTAATTACGATCAAAATGATAACAACTTTATGGTATTTAAATGTATAATATTTGATTCTGTATTGATTGGTAGATACTAACTTAATTTCTATATTAGGGCAGCATATGAATCCCAATTATTACATTATTGATCAGTGAAAATGGAATAGAAATTTTACAATATAATTTAGAAAATTGATTTTCTGGGAAAAAAAATAGCTTGGATTTTAGATATATTGCCTAGTGCGACAGCGGCCCACCCCCAAAATGTCATAAAGTAGCCCGTATAGTTGAGTTACCCTTATATTTTAAAGTGTATGTGTGTGGGTGGCTGGAGGGTGAAGGTTCTTCATAAACTGCACTCCACTTGTCTCCACTAAGGATATGGAGATATTTCGGAGAGTTTCGTTCTCTACGGGTTCCCGTTTCCAAGTAGTTTCTTACGTTGTCTTCTGTGACTGAGGAATATCCATTTCAGGCCCATTCTGTCATTCTCTCTCGCTAGACTAAAACAATTACTTGCCTCTAGAAAAGGTTTACTCCCTGACATTAGATCACGTTACTTCATTTCTTTCTTTTCCACTCAGGTTGTCTGGATAAGTAGACAAAGTAAATACACAACCTTCATCATCACGTATTGTTCCCTGGCTGGAAAATATCCCAAATAACACATTAATTCGTTACGGGGTGCACTACTGATCTGCAATGATTTGAGTTTTTTTATTTCTCAGGGAATACGTACTGATTAACGTAGATTCCGAACCACGCGAATATACAGTGTATGGCATTCAATGTGAACTCGAGGGAAGTAAAGACGTCCATCCGGCGACGAAGCAGACCCGAAGTGGATTAGGTTAAAACGACTTATTCAACTATTCTAAGGCAGAAGACTTCTGTAAGTTAATATGAAGTCAGGCGAAAAAAAGGAAGATAAACACAGGCATGATAATAACATTTTCAGGCAAATCATTCCACAAATTTCGAACTTATTTTACCCCCAAATTTATTCCTTGCAAATATCCTTTTTTTATTTCTTGTTTTGTTTAACTTCCATAAGTTTTCCATTATAATATTGTTGAGTCCTCGGAATTTTTATAACTTGAATGAGCCTTTTCTAAGTCATTGTTTTTCCTAGGAATGCATTTTTTCGTTCTTTAGTCAAGGTCCGTCGTTCGTTTCTCAGACTAGAGAACAATTAGCTGTCAAGATGTTAAACTGTTTTAGTTAAGAATATTTATATTCTCGGGTAATAACGTGATTTATGATGCAGCAAAATTATGTATTTTCATTTATAAGTAATTATATATATATATACTAGCTTATTATGCCACTTAGAGCTTTCGTTTCAGAGATAATACAGATTTGCCTGATTTTAATCTGTATCAGATCCCAAACTCATGGAATTCGAAAAGAAACTATGAACTACCTTTAACTACCTTCTTACTGTGTACAATCAACAAAAAGCCCTTCGCTCGGGAAATGCCTTCCTGTTTTCGGTTTCTCGCACTCCTCTCTGCTGCATGGGGGATACGCCTTCTCTGTAGTTGTCCCTAAGCTGTGAAATTGTCTGCCTCCCGGCATACGCCCCTCTTCCTCGCCTGGCGCCCTCATTCGGTCTCTGAAGACCCACTTCTTCTGTCAGGCTTTTTTCTAGTCCGTGGAGGAGCGCCCTGCCATGTCTCTAAAGTATTGAGGAGGCCGTATAAAACCTCTATTATTATGTTCATTATTCTTGGAAAATCTTTAAACGTCTTTACACTACCTCTCTTCCATCAGACTTCGTGTTATGCATTTTGTAGTGTCTTCCGCCGATATTTTCTATGGTGCCACTTTTTTTTTTACTTTTTTAAATATCAATTTAGATAAAACAAAAAAAACTGAGCCAATGAACCGCCAAATAAAAAATTAAACAAACGAAAACAGAAAAGGAACAACAAAAAATATAACATAAAAATTGCATGGTCAAGTACCGGAAGTAAACCCACTTCTTCAGGTAGTGGAATGAAAACTGCTTCTTCCGATACTCGAGTTTGAAGCCAACACACAGTAGTCTTTTTGCCACATTTTGGAAAAATGATTAACCACTTGGTTTTGAATCTTGTACTGCTAGACCGATTTGCCTCAAACAAGAATACAAAAGTAGATGGTTTGTCGTGCGTCCATTCTGCCATATGAAGATGGCAAATCTGCCATATGAACCAGTTTTGTTCATGTAAACATACCATAAAACACACCGAAGTAGAATATTCATCAATTCTTTTATAAGATTCGGATGTAAAATTTTTTAAGCTGTTTAATGAGAGCATATCGGACGTATTGGCCAATGGTTTTAATTAGTTTTTAGGATTTTAATTTTTGTCTTCTTTCCTCGAGATTTTTTTCCCCTGAGTTGTTGAGATTAAGTTGAGGACTCAAACCCAGTCTGGTCGTTTGAAGTTTCCATTTGACTTAAAAAGATTACCCATAAAAGGTTTAATATATATATTTATTTTCTTATTTCAGCATAAAAGCCACGCAAATACTAACAAAGGATTTTGATAAGCTACTAGAATTTTAAGTGGTCTTAACAGAATGTTGGGTTATCACAACACCACTTCACTATTTAACACTACCTTTAATGTCAAGTTGGGTGGCTTTGTAATTTGTTTGGTCAGAGATAAAACCCCCAGCTAATCATCGATGTATAAGTTTTAAAAATTCTTGTGTTTATCTCTGCAATTTCTTCGTGTTATCTATAAGAGTTGGAGCTCCGAAAATATTTTGATTTAAATCGATGAAAATTATATATAAATGACTATAAATCTAACGACATAGTATGTACGACTTGCCTTTGTCATTTAGCTGGTTCGTCTTCTTTGGATCTGTTTTAGTGAGGATTGAACTCTGTCCAGACTCAGACACTCTTCGGTGATACACTTGGCCCAATGTCATTTTCAGAACAAATTTTGTGCCTATTGTGTCTACAGTTAGATTTCTGAGGCCCTCTTTTTCGCTGGGATAAAGATAAGTAGTCAGTGAGGTTGGTTTTCATTATCTGTATCGTCCTATGGGGATGTATATGATAGATGCATCTTCTAGACTGTAGTTCGGCTCTATATCGTAGAGAAAGGGCTGGTATTTGGATATTTACTCCCGTTCCTCTCTGTTAATCCCAGAGTCATTTGGGAAACCTCTTTCATGATTATAAGAAATCAAAGGCAGGTTTAAATGTTTTCCTACCTATCAAGTGAAATTTTAAGAATGAAGCATCGCGGTCTAGATTAGGGTTGAGTGCTAGTGACTGTATATATTTGACATCATGCGGGAAACAAATGGAGCTTCTTGGTTTGCCAAGTATCTTTAAGATTCCACTTTAAATTTAATCAAGTAACAACGAGCTGGAATGAAGAAAATATCATTTTCTTCCGGAATTAATTCCCAGTAGACATAGTTTTGGTATGAAGTTTCGCCATCTCATATTCCCTATTCGTCCAATTAGAAAAGAGGAGTAATGAGGGAGATCTGGCAGATGCAAGAGAGGCTAAGGATTTTAGGTTATGCTGAAACATTCCAATCTTGATTCAAATTAACGCTCAAGGGAAATTACAGACGTTGATGGTCTTTAACTGTGAGATAGTGATATAGTTTTTATTTGGTTTCATTTGTTTTTAAAGACTATTTATCCAGTTTTTTATCTGTTCTACCCTATCAAAACATTTGAATTTGCTTGGCCTTGGAATATCTTTTCATTTCTAATGAAAAAATATGAAATAAATAACTTTAAAGAGGTTGCAAATGTGACTGGGATGTCAGTCAGAAAATATTACAATACAATTAAAAATTATTTTTTCAGAAGCAACAGAGCAATCATAAAAAGAAACTAAAATTTTGTAGAGGACAATTGATCAAGCAATGTGTATGTAAGTTAGATATGAAATAGAACAAAGAGTCATAGGATCGTAAATACTGAACGGTGTATTACGAAGAAAATATTTTAAGTCGATATTAGGTTGAATATTAGTTTATTTTCTTTTAAACTTCCAGTTTTTGTATTAGATTTTAAAAGAAAATTAAAAGAACTCTTTAATTTTGTGCCTTATGTTTAATCTATGCTTTTGTCATATACTTATGAACTCTTGCGAGAATTTGGTTCTATAACTTCATACAAGCTAGAACATATATCCAATTAAAAGGGGATACGGGGATAGAATTAAGGGATTAATCCTTGTTCGGTCTTGACTTTAAACTTTAAGATTTTTGGTCATCTACGATTTCTTTGAAATACCAAATATATAAATCCGTACAGGATTCTCTAGTAGAAAAAAAAAGATAATTCGCATTGTCGTTGGTGAAAACCCTTTTCTCTTTTTAAATCCAGGAGTAATTTGAAAAAAAGTTCTATGGAAGCTTGGATATTTGGTGTTCCATAGGAAGTCAATTGAAAGAAGGTAAGGTTAGGTTTATTCCACCTTGCTAATTTCCGGACAAGTGATTGAGAGGATGTTTGCCAATCGGTCGCACGAAAAATATTATGAAGACTTCTCACTAGGTTGTTTTGACAGGTAACGGAGAATAACATGGTGAATTCGGAGAGTAATCCTATTATTTAAAGAAATTTAGTGGAATATGTTTTATATTTTTAAGATTAATATGATTATATTGAGACAATAAATGGTTATTCGAAGGTGATTAATAATTCTAGAGAATATCGTGTTTCAGATATTAATTTTCATTTTACGCTTTTCAGGAGCAATTTGTAATAGGGCATCTGGATAAATTTGGGAAGCGGTCAACCAAGCATTCCTCCTTTGTGAGTGATAATTCTGACTGTATCAAATATGCTCTGATTATGTAAAAGATATTAATACAATCAAGTTTAGAAAATCCATATTGTTTTGATGCCGCCCCCCTGCTTTAATTAGTTTATATAAATATCCCCAAAGGTATCTTAATTATAATATTGCGGTATTTGTTAGGTACTTACGTATAGTATCCATACGACAAGAGGGGCACGAACTACCAGAGCAACGTGTAAGTCAAGCTCTTCCGAAATGGGATGTTTTAAAGGCTTTGGATCCCTTCTTTTAAATCCTCTTTATCGAAGGGTAAGGAAAGAGCAACAAATTGAAGCAGTATATAGGAGAGCCGTCTACTCCAACACCGAAAGGGTTTGTCTACCCAAACTCTGAAGTAGGTCGATGTGCGACAGAAGGGAATATTTTCTGGCATCGGAGGTCGTCTTTGTTTACTTAAAGGCGTTCTCTTTACCTGTTTACCTTGTCATAGCTCCCACAAGCCCATTAGAGCACCACAATATAAGATCGTAGTCTCACTCTTCAGTGTCAGGTTTTGTTTGTGTGGTAGGGTGTACAACGCTCTACCGTTAATTGTGGTTCCCCTAAACACTTTTCATATAGACAAAACGTATTTTACCACCGAGTTTTAATATAATTTTCCAGGAATATTTTTGGTGTGTGGGACTTTTCATCTCCTTTGCTACAAAGGTCTCATGAGGATAACTCGGCCCTGAATAAGGCGAAAGAGTCCCCAAACGAGTTGCCTAAATAAGGAGAAAGAGTCCCTTAAAGGACAGAATCGGTGAAATGTAAAATAATTTATAGGAATAAGATTAGTCATAAATTCAGAATCTAAATAATAAACCTAAATATCTCTTTTCCCAAGTAAACAAAGATTAGACAACATGAAAAGAAACAACCATGAATGTGATTAGTTATTAGAATCCATAAAAATACGAATTGTTAAATATGTGGAGGAATCTTATGTAAGAAAACAAGTACGGTTGAGGTAAAAAGGGAAGATTAAAGGGAATTTTGATACAAAATCTCTTATGGAAATAGAAACTATGCTGAGTATATTTTATTATTGTAATTGACATATAACGGATAAAGTCAATGTACATAAATACCACTTAACCTACTAAACATTACGATTTAACTCGAATGCCATATTTCCTTTATTTAGTGCCATTAAGCTGAAAACTACTTGAGAATAGTCAATTCTTGCCTTTTATTTCTTTATTGCTTGAGAGAATCGCTTAACTTTCTTCAACTGTTTCGCTTGAGTTCCGTCGCAGTTTCTCCGCGACTTCGAATTAAATTTCCTTTGGCAGTTAAGCTTTGATCCACGAGACTCGCATGAAGTTGCCCGGAATTGAGCATTATTTTGTTTATGTGCGAGACTTGTTTATACTTTTGAAAGTTCTAGCGAAGGAAAATCTGGGCTTCCTTTGTTGTAGACTCGTGTAATTTTTGGGGAGTTTTTTTTTAATCGATTCTAGTTAAATTTTATTATTGGAAAGGAATGGAGCTATCGTAATCCACTGTGCGCTCAGGGAAGCAAAGGGGAATAAATTGGCCGGAGAAGAAAAACAGAGACTAGGAGTAAAGTAGACGTTGAAGCTGCAAACTCTTGCTGCAGTAATCTACTTAATCCTAAATGAAAAAAAATAACTGGGCGGGGAGCAAGTTTACTAAATTATCAGGTAGGCTTATGGAAGTATATTTTACACCGCTTTATAGGTACAAATCTAACAAAGAGGGCAATTTGATTCTCTTTGGTGGGTAGAAATAAAAAGGTAAATTCCTTGCCTTATTAATGCAAAATAAAGTAAGTGATGGATTTAATATTAAGAATTACAACAGGATAAATAAACGAGAAGAATTTATCACACAACAATAATGGAATATAAGATTTTTTTCACTACGTAATCAATTATTGAGGTTGCGAGCCAAGATATATTTAATATACAATGATTATCGTTGGCTATAATAATATAGCTCTTTAATACCGCACAAAGGTTATCACGCGAATCGCCTCACGTGAACTGAGTTTTTCATGAAGGAGAGTCACAAGAAGAGCAGACTCCTTGTTGAGTATCCGAGGGGTGTAGGAGTACGGAGCCGGCTCGGAGAATTGCAGATGAGGTAGTAAGTAAAGAAGTCTTGAGTAAACTGTCTGTAAGATGAAAAATACTTGTCCTGCAAGGAACAAATGAATCCATCCTCTTGCAGAAGTAAATCGTCTGAGTGAGAGACTGGCCAACGACCGATGGGTTACTTTCTTTCTCTCTCTGCCTGGTAAATATCCTAAGAGTTTTTGTAGTCGTTTTCCAAGGTTATCGAAGTAGATCCTCTGAGTGTTAGATATTGGTAATGAGTCCATCGTGTGTCGGCAAACCTTGCCTAAAACAGAGAAGGTCAAGGTTGTATGCTCTAGATGCGGCGCCATACACTATAAGGGCTCTGTCAAGATGCCCCCTTCTTTAAAAAAAAAAGTGGAGAATTGTTATTCAAATTTTGCACTGTGGAAATCTGATTTCCAACAAACGTAGAAGAGGGACAAAGATTAATGCGGATATTATAGTTTCTGGCAGGTGTTTTTAATTTTTTTTTCTTAACAGGAAAAGTGGAAGAGCCTAGCGATTTTGTCACAGAACACCAGTATTCGAAATAAATATGTCAGAAGAATTTAGCAAACCACTTTTCCATTTGATATTTTTAAAACCATGATTTACTCTGAGCCTTAAATAAGGTTATATGGAATCACGACTGAAATGGCACGATAACCGTGACTAAATCTAACGGGGCGATGGCAATAAAGGAACTTATGGAAAATTATGTTGTGAAAAGTAAAAAAAAGTACGTAGAGATTAAATGACGCTAGTTTGTCTTAGTAAAGCGGTAAGGTTATACAAACACACTACAATTGTGTAACATATTATTATTTATCGCTCAAGTCCTGTGGCTACAGCTCGCGTGAATGGAAAGGTTGGAGGTTGACTGCGAAAACTGGCACTTGGCGTGGGGCGAGGGAGTGTTAAGCGAATGGAGAGGAGATGAAAAGACGATCTGTAGTGTGCATCTCCTCTCAGTGCCACTAAATAGGCTTCGAACGGCGTGAGGTTGCCAGGTGTCACAATCATGGTCGCTGCACCATTAATTTATTAGTCAAAAAGAAGGGTAAATTCTATAAGTGCTGAGAAAGACCAAAATTAATATTTTAGGCAAGATTCATTAAATATTTTAAACCTTGCGGTTACCATAGCAATATGTAGCCACATTTACACTGGGGAGGCTCTTTCTCCACGCCAATCAAGTTATTCTATCCAATAGACCAATCTAACAACACTAAAAAGAACTGTATTAAACCTTCACTGCCTGCATTTCAGTTTTCTTACAATATTAAACCTCTAACCTTTTGATGCCTGAATTTGACTATATATATATATATATATATAATATAATAACCCTTAAATCAATATATATCAAGAGTCAAAGTGGCTTGAAATTGTGGTTCCACATGGCAACATATGTACTTAAAGGGTTGAGGTGGACGCCCAAACGTTGTGAGACCCCATTTTAAAAGCACCGCCAAGCATCTTTCACCGGCAGCTTATTCCGCTATATCAAACCATTTTAAGAAAAAAATCCGATGTCCACTTTAAAGCTTACTTATTACCTTTATTAGAACTACCAAGAATGAATGCAAAGAACAAAATGTAATGTGTAGATGGCAAAAGGAAAGGAAAGAATGAATAGAAGAGATTTTGCATTAAAACGAATCATATAATAACAGCCGAGAAACTATCTAAACTCCTTCCATTAATGAAAACTCAAACTGAAAATAGTTATACCAATCTTAAATTAGCTTATTTCCTACATCCTTTATCGACAGGTTCTATCAGAAAGGATTATTAATATATATATTGAAAATGTTCCCAGGTTATATTATATTTTATATTCACGCTTGTCTTTTTTATATTTTTCAATCCTGTCATATTCTTAGTGTGCAGATGAAATATGGCTTTTTTTTATTTCATGAAAAAAAAGGCGTTTCCATGTGTTGGATTTTTGTATTTCTCGAAAAAAACTTGAATATTAAGAGCGAGGAGAAATGAAGGTTGCAGTAGAAGGAAGGCCAAATGAGATGAATCGCAAAGAAACATGTTTTATATAAGGTGAACCTAATATTGGTTATAATCTTAAGCTCTAATGAACAGCCTGTAAATAATCAACAATTTTTAGCATAATTTTAAATAGAAACTTTGCGTCATGAATCCGTTGCAGGATATTTTGCGTCATGAATGCGCTGCAGAATATTTCGCGTCATGAATACGTTGCATGATATTTTGTGCCATGAAACCGTTACAGGATATTTTGCGCTATGAATTCGTTGCAGGATATCTTGCGTCATGAATCGTTGCATCATATTTTGCATATAAATCCGTTGCATCATATTTCGCGTCATGAATCCGTTGATCATATTTTGCGTCATTAATCCGCTGCAGGGTATTGAAAAATCAAGCATATACTAGGGTGAGTAAAAAAAGTTCTTAGAAAAATGTCATAAAAATTTATTTTCCAAATAAGCTCCATTATTGTCTATACACTTTTGCAATCTATGCTTCCACCGGTAAATTTCCACCTTGTAGAATTGCTGGGCTCGTCTCTTCACCAAGCCATAACCTGCTCATTTGGTTCATCTAACGACTGAAATTGGGCGCCTTTCAGGTGGTGTTTTAATTTTAGGAACAGAATAAAGTCAGAGGGGGTTAAATCAGGGCTATGAGAGGGATGTGCTAGAGTTCTCCATCACAATTTGCGTAGCAGAGCCCTGAGAGCCTTCGCAGAATGAGCTGGGGCATTGCCATAGCGAAACAAAATATGGCTGTGCAGCTTTCCTAGACGTCTTTGGGCCAAGACACTCTTCAGCTTCTTTAAAACACATTCATAATAGCGGTAAGTAACAGTTTTCCGTCCTTCTAGAAAGTCTATCAATATAATTCCATTTGAATTTTCTAGAAATGTGACCATAACTTTCTTAACAGACCTTTTTGTCTTGAATTTAACAGGCCCAGCTGTTCCTTTCGGATGCCATTCTTTTGAAAGCTTGCTCAAACCAAGATCTTCAGTGATTATTACAAATTCTGAACCATGTGAGTGTCACCTTATTGGCAACTTCGTCAATAGTGACTCTGCGATCTTATTTAACTAGATTCAGCACAAACGTGATGTTTTATGTTTTCTTGATTTTTTTGAGGTGGAGGGTCTCCCTTCCCGTGTATCGTCTTCGAGTTGTTCTCTTCCTTCCTTGAAGGGTTTAATTCAATCGTAAACCACCGCTCTACATGATTAAGAGTGTTGATAAACCTGTTGTACAGCTTTAATAATTCTAACAGGCTTCCAATAAAGTTTATTTAGAAATTTAATGTTGGCTCTTATTTCAAAATTAATCATTTCTATGGTTGAAAATACAAAGTTAAAAGAAGCACATCGTACGTACACACTGCCGATATTTATAATGATAAAACATAACGAAATTACTCAAGAAGCACCAAAGACATGTTCGAAAATGAATTACCTTGTAAAATATTGCGCATTTTGAAATTATGACATTTGTCTCAGAACCTTTGACTCGCCTTCATATTCATTTGTTTGGGAGGATTCATTTTAATGTATTGAAAAACATAGATGTTATAGAAAATTATCAATATAAATAGTATTTTATGTAAAAGGGAAAGAATAAGAGACCCCGAAAGATCCTTGTGACACGGCTTCGCCAATTCACAGAAAAGTTCAAGGACACCCTAATTGTTTTTCGAATAATGGTTTTTCTAATAGTTTTTTTGAACAACAGCTTTCGAATAATATTTTGTCGAACAGTGGTTATAAACAATATTTTTTACGAACAACTGTTTTTAAATAATTATTTTTCGAACAACGTTTGTAAAATTGTTTTTTGAACAACTACGTTTTTCAACTCATTGTTTTCGAACAACTTTTTAAAACAACTATTTTTGAACAATGGATTTAGAGCAATACTTTTCAAACAGTAATTATAGAACAATTGTTTATCGAACAACGTTTTTCGAATAATCGTTTTTCCAACAACGGTTTTCGAATAATTGATTTTTTAAGCCAAAGGCTTTCGATTAGTTATTCAAACTATGGTTTTCAAATAATTGTTTCTCAAGCAACGTTTTTCGAATAATTGTTTATCGAACAATATTTTCTAATAATTTTTCTTCGACCCAGGGTTTTAGAGCAATACTTTTCCAGCAGCCGTTTGAGAATTGTTTTTCTAATAATTTTTTTTCGAGTAAGGGTTTCGAATAATTGTTTTAGGACACAACGGTTTCAAATAATATTTTTGGAAGGTTTTTCGAATAATTGTTTTGCGAACAGCAATTTTCAAATAATTGTTTTACGAATAACATTTTACAATAATTTTGTTCGAACAACGGTTTTCGGATAATAGTTTTTCTAACAACTTGCCTCATACGGTTTTGAATGATTCTTTTTCAGGGTTGTATTATATAAGATCACTTTAATTTGATTGGGGAACAATTGCATCTATTGATGGTTATTAGTCTTCTTACTTAATCACTTCATTCTATTATATGCCTGATTTTGGGCGAACGACTTCTCTCAACTTGCCCGTTGACGATTTTCCTTCGTCGGAGGAGCCATAAGGGGGTCTTCGGTCGTATATCCGTTAGTACTAGCACCCCAAGTAACCTTATTTGGGAGTCTTGAGTTATACATTTACATATTTTACGTTCAAATAACCTTACTACTTTCAATATAAACGTGGTTTCCAAACTTTCTGGACATGGACTCCTTCGCTTGTTTAAAATTAATTTGGGGAAGATTTTTAGAATTTCTTACAGTGAAATTTATGCATCGGAGTGGTAAAACGTGTCAAGATTTGGGTGAATGAAATGACAGTTGGAAAAACGTGCATTTTTAAACGTGAAAGGATATTCAGTATAGCGGCAGGTAGCGGTAAGTAGCGGAAGGAAGTGGCAGGTAGTGGTTAGTAGCGACAGGAAGCGATAGGTAGTGGTATGTAGATGCAGGTAGCGGCAGGTAGGTTGAAGAATCATGTTAATGAGTCTATGTCATTAACTGTTTGATATGCGAGCACACGTGTGGTGGAGAGATTGTTGCTATAATCGATATTTTTTGTGTCTGTAAAGGTGATAAATGAAGTAAAGAGAGAGAGAAAGAGAAGTCACTGACACAAAAATTGAACCAAAACATGCATGTTTGTACAAATCACCAACAAATGTGAAAAAAATCCCACGAAATAATTGGTTTTGGTTTGAATTTACGAGAAGTATTGAAATGAGAACACACGATGATTTAAATTTGAGGGTGGCCGCAGGGATATTGCCTCATGACCTGGGTAGCAATACAGATTGTTGAAAGTTGTCCATAGGATCGTAGTAGGGTGATCTCTCGGCCATAAGTTTGGAAAACGAGATGCGTTGTCTTGAGTTTGGGGATTATGGAGGGTGCAGGAGGGTTGGAGTTTAGGAAAGACTAAGAGGTAGGAGTTTTTTAGAGTGTTTGGGATGATTTTTCTGGATAGCTCTCTGGTTAAGTGTTTTCGAAAAGGATTCGGGGGAAGGATATTCAAATGAGCTGGATAGAGGTTAGAACAGAGTGAGGTTCTCTCATCCAACGAACCAACTAGAAAGCTGACCACTGAGGTGGGAGAGGGATTGAAATAGGATTGATGAATGAGATGCAACATGGCAAAATACTGTCATGGGCACTATGTAAATAGATTTCCATCATGAAAGTTGAAAACAACTTTAAGCAACTTGAATGACGTTTCGGTAGGGTATACAACCATCTGATGCTGCAATATCTATTGAAACGTGTGCCGAGGTAAGATCGCATAGTGGAAGAGACCCAAGAGCTCGTTGATTGCAAGTGAATATGAGCCGAAGTAGGAGGTAGCATAATTGAACCGGAGTATGATGCGATAAACTTACTAGTGAAGAGTGGTACTAATGAGAGTACAATAGTTTACAAGACGCGAAATAAAAAGAGGAATAGGTGAATGTAGAAGTGCTGTTCGGAAATGAGGTTGCTGATCACTGACCCTAATTCAGTGAAGTAGATGAGTTGAGTGTTTGATAACGCTATGACTACCGTGAGACCCGGAGAAAAGACTAGGAACTAAATTAATATACCAAACTACTAAACAACATCTCTCCATGTTTTTGAGTGTTTCCAAGTACATTTATGTCAAGCTAACTCTTCGAGTGGTACCATTTATGTTGACTGGGATCATCATAAGTTTGTTGTTTGGTTTCATAATGAAAAGAAGCGGAAACGCAATTAATGAACATTAGACTTTCCTCGCTGTGAACCATTGACTGTATCCGATAGAGATGAAATACAAACCAGTGTGTGAATGTGCGGACCGTGTAGACTTACCGAACTGTGGGGATAATGTGGACTGTACGTAGCGGAATGTGTGGAATGTGTGGACCATGGGAACTGTGCGAACCGTGCGGATTGTGTTGACAGTGCGGACCGTCTGGACTGTGTGAATGGTGTGAACTGTACGAAACGTGAGACGTGTGGACAGTGCGGATCGTGTGGACTCTGCAAACCGAGGGGGACTGTGCGAACCGTGCAGACAGTGTGGGCCGTATTAACTGTACGAACAGTGGGGACTGCGTGGACTGTGTAGACCATGTGGACTGTGCAAACTGTAGGCAATGTGCGAACCGTGGGGAATGTACCAACCGTGACTGTGTAGACTGTGTGACTGTGCGGATCGTGTGGATTTTGAAAACCATGGGAACTGTGCGAACCGTGCAGAATGTGTGGACCGTGTGAACTTTACAAACCGTGTGGACTGTGTGGACAGTGCGGACCGTGTGTACTCTGCGAACCGTGGGGAATGCGTAGACAATGTGAACTGTACGAACCGTGCGGACAGTACGGACTGTATGGACAGTGCGGACCATGTGGACTGTGCGAACCGTAGGGACTATGCAAACCCTACAGACTGTGTGGACAATCTGAAATGTAGGAGCCGTACGGACTGGGTGGACCGTGCGGACTGTGCTAACCGTGAGGACTGGGCGAACCATCCAAAAGGTGTGGACCGTGTGAACTGTACGAATCGTGCTGACAGTGTGGAGCGTGTGGACTGTGCAAACCGTGAAGACTGTGTGAACCGTGAGCACTGTACGAACTGTGCGGATTGTGTGGACAGTGCAGACTGTGTGGACTCTGCGAACAGTGGAGACTGTGAGAACCGTGCAGACTGCCTGAACCATACGAACCGTGCGGACCGTGCGGACTGTGCTAACCGTGAGGACTGTGCGAAACGTGCGAACTGTGTAGACAGTGCAGAACGTGTGGACTCTGCGAAGCGTATGAAGTGTGCAAACCGTGTTGACTGTGTGAACCGTGTGGACTGTGCAAACTGTTCAGACCATGTGCACCTGGTGAACTGTACAAACCGTAGGGACTGTGTGTACTGTGCTGAGCGTGTGTACTGTGCGAACCGTGAGGACTGTGCTAACCATGCAGCCTGTGTGAACCGTGCGAACTGCATGAACCGTGCAGACTGCATGGACTGTGCGGACCGTGTGGACTCAGCGAACCGTCGGGACTGTGCAAACTGTGCAGACTGTGTGAACCGTGTGAACTGTACGAATCAAGCATACTGTGTGGAGAGTGAGGGCAATGTGGACTCTGCGAACCTAGGGGAATGTGCGAACCCGTGCAGACTGTGTGGACTGTGTGAACTGCAAGGACCATGCGGACTGTGTGGACTGTGCGGACCGTGTGTCCTATGCGAACTGTGTGGACTGTGCGAACCGTGTACACTATGTGGATCGCGTGTACTGTACGAACCGTGCGGACTGTGTAGACTGTGCAGATCGTATTGACTGTGGGCACCGTATATGCTGTGTGGTCTGTGTGGACTGTATCGACTATGCATCCATTTCTCTTCTGAGATTTAAAGCGCAATACCAATAAGGACATTTTGCGCAGAAAGCTCATAAAGAGAGATATGTACAGAAAGTGGTGTGTTAGATGAAGTGAAAATGTGTGGAAGATATTTAATCGTAAATCTACCTACAGGTTTGGGGGCCAGGGGGGTACACAACAGTGGAAAGAGAAAAAGGGCGTGGAGAATGCAATCATGTTACCCCCCTTCCCCTTTCAACTGTTCAGAATGGGGGAAGAACCAGCTTACCTCCTCTCGAACTCGAAAAGGATGAATGGACGAAAACTGGTCGACACCTAGCCTTCAAAATTTGCCCCTTCTCAAAAGGGGTGAAAATTTGGGGAAAAAGTGTAAAATGCAAGTGTCTAGACGTAATAAGCCCAGTTAGACTGAATCTAGTTTGTAACAGTCTATACGAAGGTCACGATTACCTAATGAAAAAAAGAAGAAGCTAGAATATGCTGTGTCTTCCTATCTTTCCCCCGAACTAGTTTGCGTCGACCACAGTTATAAAACTCCTTAAATTCGTGTACGTTTGATTTTACACACTTGTGTAACTGTACGCATCTCAACTTGCAACACGAGGTCCTTGACTGGGTTGAATGATCAGTTTCCTGAAGGAGCGATGCCCTATCAATCAACGTTTCCGTGGCCAGCGAGATAATCCGACTGGTCTCCTCTTGACTTTTGAGGCGATTAGTCAAGAGGCCTTTCAAGACTGACTGTCCTTTTTCGTCGAGCTGAGAATTGGTGCTGGAGAAGCTATAGTTTCATTCGAAACTGATAATATGATGGGAAATAGCATTAAAAAAAAATCTTACTCTTCTTACCAATAAATGTTTGGAATTAAGATAATTTAGAAAATGTAATTTAGCTAAATAAACAACTGAAAAGCATCTTTTAAATACTTTTAAATCCCCTCATTCTAACTTTTACGGATAATACTCTATGCAACCATATAAAATCAGACATATTTTGGGCTGGAATTTATATAGAAATATATACTGACCTAAAAAAACTCTATTATCTCTCTAGAATCATGTATTTTATCATTAAAACGGAAGCCTAATCGTTAGAGCAATAGTCAATAAAAAGGGTAAATTTGTAATCTAAGCGATCAAAGTAATCTACCGATTTTTGTTCCATATAATTTAACTAGCTAACCCCAAGTGTTCCAAATGTTCTCCGGCGGCGGCGTGAAACCACTTCTCAATGGTCAGGTAACGGATTTTATATTATAGAACCAGGCAATGGCTTCGCTACTAAGATTAAAATTTAAAATCTAAAAAAAAGCAGCCATGGTTGAATTTTTATAAATTTAGTGATATAGAAGATGTATAAAAATAAATTTTCTGAACTTAACCATTTGTAATTCTTTGGGTTTTAAAAAAATTCACAAAATTTAGATACTTATATTTATTTCTGAAGTTCACCATTTTGTTTTTTGATATTATACAAGAATTATTAGAAATAACTTTGATAAAAAACATAAGTCATAACCAAACTAAGATGAAATTAATATTCAAATACTCGAAAAAATCCCCTTCCCTAAATTATAGAGTTAGTGATGATGATAATGATGATAATAGGAATGTTAGAATGGTCCTACACTTATCCTTAATTGCATCCCTCACGTGGCTCAGTGTTGCGGTTCATTGGTCCTAAATTAGGTTAGGTTAGGGTTCACTTTTTCTTAGCTCCTCAAGTCAAAATTAGCGCCGCCGGACGACATTCTGAGCAGTTAATTAAATATTATTAGCAAACAATTCGCTTAGACTAATAAATTTTACCTTCCATTGAAAAATTTCTATTCATATATTGCTTGTTAAATATATGATGTTATAGCTCTGGTATATGGTTTGGAGGACATCATATATTTATATATATGTTCAATAACACATAGTTAATAAGGAAAGATGATACACATTCTCGCCTTTTTATGAGACCAAACAAGGATCATACATAAGAAAAAAGAGAGAGAGAGAGAGAGAGAGAGAGAGAGAGAGAGAGAGAGAGAGAGAGAGAGAGAGAGAGAGAGATAAAACGAAACTCTCCTCACTTTTAAGGTCTATATACTAACCGATAGGCTACGATCACCAAACTAAGATGAAATTGTTATTCAATTACTAAAAAAAATCCCCTTCTTAAATTATAGAGTTAGTGATGATGAAGATGCTAACAGGCAAAGGTTAATTGGAATATCTTTTGATGTTTTGCCATTTCTTTTAAACTTGTAGCGAGAGACAATCATGAGGCCATTGAAGGTGTGGAATCAAGTGCTTATCGCAAGTGATTCATGGCGTAAGTTCGCTATCTTACGATCAGAAAAGAAGCTGATCGGAACATGGTAGATACCGTCGCAGCCTTAATGGTCGAAACTTGATTAAAAATACTCATTAAAAGGTACATAGCTAGCCAAAAGTATAAAGAACCCCTCAATATATGTTGAATATTTTGATATGTTTGAATTACTTAGTATTTTAATAGCGTGTAATTAATAAAATGATATGTTTTCTAAAGTCAGAATTTAACCAATATTTCTTATTTTTAAGCTTGAATTTATAATATTTGTGCATTCCAACTTCTAGATAAGTAATATAACCTAAAACTAAAGAACTTATAGAAATACAGAGAGCACAAATCCAACTTTTCCTTAGCCAAGGGACATCGGAATTAGAAATTGCTAAAAAAATAAGGAACTTTTTATCAAGGGGGCAGTCTTAAATATCAAGGGATAAAAGGAATCAAAGAGATAAACAAGCCATGGGTATCTATGGTGAAAAAACCCCCAAAGTCTTTGATAGGCCAAAGAACACAAAATATTGGACATATTAATAATGGTCGAAAGGTATCTGGTCTGATAAAAATAATTAGTAGGTATGTTAGTAGGTATGTTTGACTATATATTGGAAGAAAACAATTTACACATTTAACATTTTTGTAACAATTTTTCAGATTTTCAGCACTTATGATCCTACCTTGGTGAGACCAAGATTTGGAGAGGCATTTCACTCTGCTTATGTGGTACCATTTGTGAACAAAGAAGTTAGTTCTCTCATTGTATGGGGCTGCTTATCTTCATCAGGGTCAAGGGAGATTTTTTTTAAGCCAGGGAAGAATGAACTCCATAACTTATACCACCAAATTGCTACAGGTTTTAGTCATCTATCAAGAAATTGCCTTCTACAACGCCAAGTTGTGCTTCGTTATTTACAATGAAATTTTTCGGGTATAATTCGCGGAAAACTTTGTTCCTCTGCCTCTCGTCCTCCGAAGTCACGGTCCTTTTCTTAGACATGTTTTTCTATGCCTAACTTCAGCGATACACAGCTACACCTTGCCGGCAAGGATCAATGACTTATCACCCGATGACAATTTTTCTCTCACGCAAGATTATCGTTGCATGTATTCGCCCGTCATATCAGTTGTTTTCGATCAAGGCACTTATTTTAAGGACTCTCTCAACGCCCACCCACCGTAGGGACTTATATACGTGTCTTAATACTGAGAGCGCTACATTCCTTTTACTCCTGTCTAATTCTCTCGACCGCCTCGCTTTCCCTCGACTCTCAGCAATTAAGCTTGTGTCATCGAACGCTCAGAAGACCGAATTATTCGCGCATTTTGAATCCGATTCGTGAACATTCGTATAGCGCAGTCTTACAACACTGGATATTGTTAATGCCTATTTATATTGTCCATTCGTTTATTTTTTTTAGCCCAAACGAGCCCTCTATCTGTGATAATTTTTATCGGTAAGTAATTGATTTAATATTGTGTTTATTTAATATCACACAGAGAGTCATATTCAATGTTTGCAAAATATACGGCTAGAAAATGCTAGATCAATTCTTTTGGCATTGAAAGAGCAGTTCACTGCTCTCGATAGTCAGCCATCTCATGGCGTGACAATCCTAATTAATCCCTTGGATTGTCAGAACATAGGATTCTACGATTCTTTTAGCTATTCGTCATTGGGGCAGTCCCCCCCCCCCCCCTTCATCACATCTTCACAGGCAAATTTGCCTCAAATGTGAAGGAGGGGAGGATTTAGGAGACTGCTGTCGTTTTTTCCCATTATACTGATTTCCTGAGTTATGTTGATTTGTGGGGTTATGTTAATTTTGGGGGTTATGTTGATTTCTGAAGTTATGTTTATTTCTTGAGTTATGTTGATTTCTGGTGTTATGTTTATTTCTGGGTTATTTTTATTTCTGGGGTTATGCTGATTTCTGAGGTTATGTTGATTTCTGAGGTTATGTTAATTTCTTGAGTTATGTTGATTTCTGGTGTTATGTTTATTTCTGGGTTATTTTTATTTCTGAGGTTATGTTGATTTCTGGGGTTATACTGATTTCCTGAGTTATCTTGATTTCTTGGGTTATGTTGATTTATGGGGTTATGCTGATTTCCATGGTTATGTTGATATCTGAGGTATGTTAATTTCTTGAGTTATGTTGATTTATAGTGTTATGCTTATTTCTGGGGTTATGTTTATTTCTGGGGTTATGTTGATTTCCCGTTATGTTGGTTTCCAGGGTTATGTTGATTTCTCGGGTTATGTTGATTTCTAAGGTTATGTTGATTTCTGGGGCTATGTTGATTTCTGGGGTTATGTTGATTTCGCACTTTTTCATTTATATAATCTCACCACATTATTTAGATACCTCTCCTCTATCACTTTCTGCGGACATAATGAAAACACTGATACTGGTACTAATAATAATCTCATTATTTACGAGAACTTTTTAAACAAATTTCGAAATCTGTGTGTGTGTGTCAGATTTACATATATATCACAAATCTGTGTTACAATTTCCTTTGGTGAGAGTCTGTATTTGCCAGGCTGCTTTGTAGGCTTCCGTCTTCTGATAAATCTATCCAAAGACGCGAATATTTTTTTATGTATTTCCTCTTATTGACTCAGGTCTCTTGGCCTTATATCCGTTTCTCGCGTTCGTATTTTGTGTATTCCCGTGCGCACCTACAACGGCCACTTGCCTCCTCTCTATTGACATAGATTTTGTCATTCCTTATTTTTTATACAAATTCATAAATGCAAATAAATATATACATTCTTATCTTCTTACTCTCATATTAGACATATTATTTTATATGTGTGCAGTTTGTCAGGATTTAATAAGACCAACGCGCTCCATTTTGTGGAGTTTCTCACTGGACCTATTGAATCCTGCAATTTTGTGCAAGTAGCCTACCTATTACATAACCCGACCACCACAATTTTCCATTATTAAAAAAGTGATTTAATGCAAAGATGGCGTTCTTATCATTAGCAGAGAGAGAGAGAGAGAGAGAGAGAGAGAGAGAGAGAGAGAGAGAGAGAGAGGTATGGGTTAATAAATGAAAGTTTTATAAAAATATTTATTTTTTTTTATTTTATGGTATAAAACTATTTGATTTAAATAATCTTGAGGAATTCCTTTTGGCATTTATCGAGAAAAGGGATAGGATGAATTTTATATCTGGAATAAGTTTTTAGAAATTCTATTATTTATCAAATTCCAAAACCATTTTTATAAAACTTCACTTTAAGGCGCATCCAATTCCCGTTTGGACATCTCTTTAAAGGATATTTTATGCAATATTCCACCATAAAAACATTTTATCAAACAATAGCAAAATTTTGAATAACTCGTCATCCTACTCTACACTTGAATGACTAAAAGCACCACCAGATGCTTCCTCCATATTTCTTTGTCATATTCTCTTGAAAGAGTTCTGGATAAGGCAAACACCTTCTCGCATAGGAGGACAGGTGAGGTCATTGCCTTTCGACTCCAAAGAAAAGTGACTTTCTCAAATGGAACCTTCTCTAGGCCAGAGTTTTGGCAAGTGAATCCAATATATTACTATCTGTCACATGCTGCCATCTTTTACCATCTGTCTTCTTCTGCCATCACTCTTTATCTAACCGGAAAACATTTCGGTAAATTTTCGACCCATTATTAATTTTTTCACTGTTTTAAACACCCTGATGGGAAGCTGTTTCCTCACGCACTCTGCTTCACTATTCATCGATAAAGAAGTTCATATACACTAAAATCTTTTATATTTTTGGTGAACAATATTTTTTTATCATACTTTAATTGTATAATATCATTTAATGCTTTAGATTTTAATTTGAATTATAATTGATCTCTGAAGTGTGTTGGGGTAATTTGTTCTGATACAAAATTCCTCTCTACTTTATGACGATTATAACTGGGTTTTTTCTCTCTACTAAAAAGAATAATAAAGCTATAAATCCTTGATTATTCTCTACTACTAAAAAGAATAATAAAGCTATAAATCCTTCATTATTCTCTGAGATCCTGATACTACAACTAAAACGAGTAATATAGCTAGAAATCCTTCATTATTCTCTGGGATCCTGATTGTCCCACTAAAAAGAATAATAAAGCTAGAAATCCTTCACTATTCTCTTAAATCTTGATACTACTACTAAATGTAATAATAAAGCTAGAAATCCTTTATTATTTTCTGGGATCCTGATACTACTACTAATATCAATAAAATAAAATGGTATAATTCAGAATAAATATAAGTATCGAAATTTTGTGAGTTTTTTTTAAAACCCCCCAAATAAAAAATGGTTTAGTTCAGAATTTTTTTTTTTATATATCTTCTTCTAAAAATTTATATTTTAGCTACGTTTTATTTTGAAAGGGGGAAAATTTAGTTTAAAGTTCTTTTTTAAAATTATTATATTTGGCGAAGTTCATAAAATTTATAAAAAATTAACCATGTTTGCTTTTTTTTAGATTTTAATTTTAATCGTAGTAGCAAAGCGCTAGCTACGGGGTAGTGGCGAAGCCATTGCCTTGTACTTGTATGATTTAGTTCACATATTACAGGCTAAAGAAGGTAAAATTTGCAGTCATCTTCCCTGATAACAACAAAGTCACCAGACCTAAGTCGCGTGCTCTCACTTATTCTGTCTTATGACCATATGAACTTCAAAACCTTCAAGAACTCATTGAAAAGTAAAATAATTACCAACCAACCGATAGACCGATTTACAAACCGAAATAGTATGTTAAAGAGTCGTGTTTACGCGAATAAAGATACACGCATACTTGAGACCCAACATATAATATTCTACTTTAAGTAGATCTTATCTCTTATACTTATCAAAATGACACCTTGAGAAAAGTACGGTTAAATACTTTACTGCCATTATATAATTATTTATTATTATTGTTCCATTAAAGCGCCGATTAAAAAGTAAAGTACCCAACTGTAAACTATAATCTGAATCCCTCATTGTGAACTTTTTATACTCTATTGGGAATAGAACTTTTTCGGTACTTCCTCTTCCCATAATATGATATTTAGCTGTTTAGAGGCTAGAAATGCAAATTATTTTAAACTTATTGAGTTTGAAAGTGAAAAGAGAGACCAAAGGGAAATTTACAAAGGTGGTTAGTCTTAGAAGGTTGGTCGCGGTAGGTAAAAAGGAGAAGTAAAAGTGTTTTTCACTGGTAAAAGTAGGTGCTAGGTGGGGGGAAAGAAATAGGCAGAGCAAACAGAAGAAAGTTTTGAATTAGAAAGAGTTAAGGAGGAATTCGAGACGAATCAAGATGGTGAAATCTCATTAGTTTTATTCTCAGTGTTGAAATCACGAAAATTCAATCTTTATTGATTGGAAAACTGTTTGGGCGTTTTTCCTATAAAATAGGACAAACAGCTCCAATATCGGATTTCCTTCATCGCATCGCATTAAGGAGCTTACAAGCAGCGACTCAATTTCCTCCCTTTGAGGTAAAGGCTCCTTCAGGCTTTAACGGGGGAACTATTTTCTACTCAGATGACCCCAAAGCCTCTTTAAGATAGACAACCTTCAAATATTTCATCGCAAGGCACTGAAAACTGTGCATCAAGATTTTGCCATTAATTTTACCGTCTTTCTTCTCTCCAAACCATCGCTGACTTTGCTACCATTCTTATAACATTCACCCGATGCATTCGTGGGGCAATTTTTGCTGCTCTCACATTCTACCAGTTCACAGATTCTTTGTTTTCCGACGCCTTCTACATGACAGTGTATACTCGCGGAACTCGTCTGCCAGTCAACGGCATTTTCATACGACCACCACTAGAATTTATTGTAGATTACCAAAATCTATTGTACCAGGAACTCCGTCGTTATTGTCAACAGTAAGCCTAACGCATTGCAAAGTTTCTTCGCTCTATCGAAGCTGCTCCTAAGATAATTTCCCGCTGTTCTATCCTGAACCTCTCCTCTTCCCCTCGCTCTTACTTCTACTGTCCGTATCCAGAATGCTCAGAGCCTACTGAGGCTCTGGTCAATGAGGGTGCGGAGGAATACAACAGAGTACTGGACCTCAACCCCTCAAACGCCTTGGCCACTTTTACGAAGGCCAATGGGAAGGAGTGAGGTTCTCCGTCTTTCCTTTTCTTTTCATTTTAAAACATCAGTTCCCTGAAGATGCTAGAGCACAGCAAAACATTGGATTAAACATTCTCTGAAATTTGATGTCTCCTGCTATACTTCCCGCTTCCTTATCGTAAACCTTTCCTCTTTCTCTCCTTCTCACTCCTACATTCAGTATCTACACTGCCGCAGCCTATTTATGCTCTGGTTAATGAAGAAATATATATATATATATATATATATATATATATATATATATATATATATATATATATGGGCGGTGGTTGGGAAAAGAGAGAGGGTGAATGTAAGGGTATGATTGATATGTTCCTAGATAAAAAAATTTACTGCTGGTTTCATTTGTTTATTTGTTGTTAAAGTTGTATGATTTATAAGCTTTAGACTATTTGTTAGATGATTGGATTGTGTAAGTTTAAATTGGTGAGAATGGAGATTCAGATAAATGCATTCAAAAGGTTAAAATGCGTGAAACAAGTTGATTATCCTGAATAATAAAACAGGAATTGAGGCATCTGGCTGAAATCAGGAAGAAATTTTGATGTTCTGTGATTATTTTTCTTACATTTAAAGCGAAATGCAACAATAAAATCTCCTGCTGTCTCATTTTAAGCAGATATACATATGCAGAAAAATGGCGAATATAGAGGAAATAAAAATGTATCGAAGATACCAGCGGAACGTAATTCGCTCACTGACAACAAGCGATTTTAAAGGTTCTCCGCCTCTTAAGTGAATGGAGACGGCAGCTTTCAGTTGTCGAGAATGAGCTTTGAATGCTGGTTGAGCCGAATCCTGGCTGTTGAATATGGAGAAACCCAAATCCATTTGACTCTTTTCCACACTTCCGTAAGAGCCAAGATACCATTCAGTGAAGACACGTATGCCCACCATGAAAGTTGATGGGAATGCTTCGGAACAGAATCTTGCCCCCGCTCGACGAAATTCGAACCCAGTGAAATCGTTGGGTGGGCGACTCTAGTGCTTATAGGAATATCGATTTTCTCTAAGGGCCATATTACACTCGATTAATCATAAAGGAAGATAACGGCGTGAAAAAAGGAATAATTATTTGCTGAATAGAACTGAGGCCAGTGGCGATTAGGGTGTCTCTGAGGAAAATAACATCATCAACCGACCTAAAATCCTAAACCCATATTTTTGGGTTGATATTTTGCAATTTATTTTCAATTTTTAGCATAATTTTGAAAACCATTATCTGCATCTTGTTTTGGTCTTATTTTCGTGTCATTTATCAAGTGGGGTCCAATCGGTAATTTTTATGACCAATCTATTTTATCTTGGGTCTTGCCACATGGCCTGCCAAACTCATTTCAGGTTTATTATAGCTTGCACTATATCTTGAAATTTGGTTTGTTCACGTATCCTAATGGCTTATTTTCTGTCACGCCAGGTTATCTCGAACCTAATGCTTCCATGGGCTCTTTGTGTTGTTCTAAGTTTTAATGTAAGTTTTTTTTGCTCAGGTTCCATTTTTATACTCCATAGGTCATAGCTGGGATTATGCATTGGTTGTATAATTTTATTTTTATGCACATGAGCATTTTGGTTTTGAAGATGATGCTTGCTTTATTAAATGCTTCCAAGTCTAAACTGATTCTACGCTAGATTTCTTGACCTTTTCCTGGTAACATTGTAATTTATTGATCCAGATAGATATGTTTGTCTACGATTTGAATTTGCTCGTTTTGAATTGTGATGTCCATCAGGACGACCTTGGTTGGTTTGTCATAAATTGTTTTCTAAGATTTATTTTTAAGCCCTTTTTGCTTTAATGGTTAAGTTCTTGTAGCATTGTTTGAATCTTTTCTAGGTTATCCGCATTGAGCACAATGTCATCTGCGAATCTCAGGGGTGACCGAAGTAATCCCAGATTGATCTTAATACCTTTGTTTTGCCACATTTAGCCTTCTAAAGATTTCTTTAAGAAAGGACGTGAATAATTTCGGAGAGAAAGTATTCCTTTGTCTTACTCTCTTCTGTAATGGAAAGATGTCTGAATCCTCAAGAAATCTAATGTACGATCTGATAATTATTATGTTCTAGGATCTTTATGTAGCTTGAATCTATACCTTAATTCCTCATTGTTCTTATAACTTCTGATATTTTTGTGCAATCAAATGCTTTCTGCTAGTCTAAATGCAAAGTATAGAAGTATATTGAGAGTATATATGTATGTGATCAATCGTTAAGAAGCTGTTTTTGCAGTCTGTTAGCCATGAATTGTGAAGGTTTTATACACGCACGAGAGAAGGCTGATTGGTTTTTAGTTTTTAAGGTCTATTTGATCATCCTTTTTATGCAGAAGAATTAGTATGGTATTTTGCAAGTCCTCCCGAGTCTTGCCCAGTTGTCCTTGTTTTATAAATTCAGTGAAGGGTCTAGTTTGTCCGCAATGACAGCTTCAGAATCTTTCAGTAAGTCTGAAGTAATGTTGTCCTGAGCTAGTGCTTTGTAGCTCTTTATTTGATTGAAGGCATTTCCAATTTATGATTTAAGAAGGGCTAGGAAATTACTACATTTGTTAGTCAGTTGTTGTTGCTTGAATACAACTTTTCTTAGTACTCTTTAGTTCTTTTAAGTACTCTTTCTCGATCTTGAATGATTGTACAATTTTCCTCCCTTATTGCTAGTGAGTTTTTTCAGTCTCTTTTTTTGCCATTTTATACATATTTCCTTCTTTGGTGCTATCTTCAACAATAGTGCTAGTATATTTTCTGATCTCAGCTTTCTGTTTCTTTTTTAATGGGCTAAATGAGTTCTGCTAATTTAAATTGCTAGTTGTGGTTTGTTGCTTTGATGCGTTTGCGCGTCTTCCTTATGTTTAGAGTTCCTTCCTAGAATTTGTTGTTCTTATTTTGTATTTTGTTGTATTTTTCAGCAGTGTCTGCCATTCATTTCATCAAGTTATTGTTCCTCGCTTGAATATTTTCAGTGTTACTGGTGTCAAGGGAATTTTCTTGGTATGCTTTCTGAAGATGGCGCTTGAACTATGGAAAGCGATTTATCTGTATCTTAACAGGCTTATTTTTTTAATGAAATCGCTTTCTTCTCTCTTTCAGGATATTAATTTTTATCCTACATCTTATCATCTTGTGGTTACTGTTTTAATTTCATTAACGACTTGGAAACTCTTGACAGTAATATTTTTGTCATCCAGCAAACAATCAATTTTATCGTATATATATCTCTTAGTTTGGGCTTCTCCAAATTAATCTTTTCTGATAATTCTTTTTTAACATAGTGTTAGCCATTTTGAGGTATTGGACCAATGAAAGTCAACTAGATCTTCTTCTCTTTCAATGCTTTCCGCCATTAAGAACTTTTCTATACACGACTCATTACCATGCCCGATTTTGCATTAGTTCTCACATGACGATATGAAAATGGGCTTGGCTTTCTTATGATTGTCCTTATGCTATCATATAATCTATATAATTCTTTCTGCGTACTAGCTGATGTAAGTGCGTACACTTGAACTATTTTGAGGTTATACTTCTTAGAAACTATTACCTTTAGTTAAGCTACTCCTTCCGATAGGCTGTTAAACTCTATTTCCATTTCTTTAAACTCTCTATGTATCAAAAATCTAATTCGATGTTGCTTTGGGCTTCTTTTCCTTTGTGGTAAAGTAGGTGATGGTCACTTGTTTCAGTGGTAGCTTCCAAATTTTGTCGAGCTTCACAGGGATCGATTATATCCCATTTAATAGATTTGTGGCATGAATTTCACTCAGTTTGTAATTTTGCATACAGTTCAGTTTCATTTGTAATTGTGGTACTTCTTATTGCTTTTCCAATCACTCCAGACAGGTGGTTATATTGGATTTAAGTCTTCGGTGGCCATTTTTCGAAACTATTTTTTACTCTGGGTCGATGTATGGCATGGGGCATCTCCTGCTTACATATAACTTCATTTATTTCATTTCTTGGTGTTGTGGGATGAGATTTCAGGATAGATGGCTCTTAAACCTGTGGCATGGTGATATATATATATATATATATATATATATATATATATATATATATATATATATATATATATATATATATATAATTTTTCAAAGCGAAGGCAAGGGCGCAGAAGATGCTCAAGTACATATATTTATTTCAATTTTGGAAACAACGTTTCGGGCAACATGCTCATCTTCCAAAATTGAAATAAATATATGTACTTGAGCATCTTCTGCGCCCTTGCCTTCGCTGTTAAATTAAAAATCAGCCTGGTCAGCAGCAATACTTACGACTACATCTACAAGAAGTATGGACCAGAGGGATTGAAGTACTACCGTACGTTCTCTAAGTTATCTCGAAAACTTAGGAAATCTTTCTTAGAGCACAACTTTCTTATTCCATTTAAACCTTTGCTCTAAACTTAATTTACGTTCTTCTTTTTCGTTTTTCGACTTTATATCCGTTAATTCTTTTTTTTAACAACTTTAATGACTTTATAATTATTTTTTTTTGTTTTACAATTTTAATCTTAGAACCTGAAGATGGGCATCTTGCCCGAAACGTTGTCTCCAAAATTGAAATAAATATATGTACTTGAGCATCTTCTGCGCCCTTGCCTTCGCTGTGAAATTAAAAATCAGCCTGGTTAGCAGCAATACTTACGACTATATATATATATATATATATATATATATATATATATATATATATATATATATATAAATTGTGGTGTTAATTCTTATTTGGCATAAAACATGACCACTAGCTCTCATTAAGACATGCAGCAATATAACATGATAGAACCCCCTCCCTGCTTCACAAGATTGAAATACATCTTCACCTCCCTTTAAACTGAGTATGTGAGAGGTTTTCAAAGCGAAGTTTCCGTTGTTTAAAATAAGAGCCTTGAGGCTTCTACTCGACGAGTCGATAAAGTCTCCATTCTGTGGCGTCATACTTCAAACCCATCGAATCGGTTAGGTCAGCAATGTTGGTGTAGTAGTCTAGCGAGGCGCCTCATCAAATGAGAAGAATTTTCAAAACTCTTCCTTCTGGTTTTGATACCAAAAGAAAGTTGTTTCTGGTACCAACAGACATTTCTTACGAAGGCGCGAATCCAACAGCTGAGCAGACACTTAAGCAGGTTTAGGTGTCGCGTTAGGTCATTTAGCTCAGCTTGGCTAAGTGGTATCGGTCTGTCTTCATATGCTCGCTCGCTTGAGTGTTCCAATGATTTCAAGAGCGATGCCGTCGGGAATTTCAAACTCCTGGCAGGGTTACTCAAGGCAGTAGGGTTGTGGATGAGGTCATATACTAAACGCAACCAACAGCAAGACTCCAACGGCGGACCAAACAGCCATGGGCCATAAAAGATTCCTATGTCTGGCTCCGGCGGAGGAGGGCAGCGTCCAGCGGGCAGGCGCGACAAAGGCGGACCTTGAATGACCAAGAACCCGGTACTCCGATGCAACCAACCTCAACGAAAGCGCATGTCTCAATGTTTTGAGCCATAGTGGACGCGTTACTGGTCAATTGCGCGCGCGTGGCCGTCACGCAGCCACAGTCGCCCAAAACAGATTCCTCAGCGACTGGCATTCGTTTCCGTTCCAGCTTTCTTTATTTCCCGGACTGGACCATATCCTTTAATCAGGATAACTAACGATGAAACCGATGCTTGGACACGAGCTGGGCCCGACGACGATCTGACTTATTAGCATCCGTTCCGTCTCCAGCCTCGGACCTCAAAGACGATCTCATATTGACGCCAGTTTCGGAACAAGAACACTTACACCATCAATGACGTTTTATGCTGATGTAACGTCATGATGGTGACCTGAAGCCTTTTCTTGTGATTGATGCCCTTTAGGTTTGTCATAAAGAAATAACAGTGTATATTATGATGTTTCCCTTTCCTCCACATCCTCAGAACACCAAATGACATACTCTTCTTCGTATTGTTTCTCCAATCACGTAGGTTTTGAATACATGATTGATAGAAATGGGGAGGGAATGGCTTATCTTGGTCGCCCAGTTTGATTCCGAACTAAGTGTGATAGAGCTTCATCACAATAAAAGTAATCCTTGCTGAAAATCTGAAAGCGTCACCTTTCAATAGATGTAACAGGACATGTCATGGTGGTTCTTGTACTTCCGATTCTTTGAAATATAAGCCCAGAGCTAAAAGAAGGCTATTTTGAAAGAACCTATGATAAGTTTGGTCAGAGTCAGAATACATAAAAGCCATTTAGTAACATCAATTAAGATACAACAGCCTCTTTTTAAATATAGCATATCTAAAAAAAATGACCTGATTGATAGAAATGGATTGTATTGCATAATTCGGCGCGCGGAACTGATCCTAAATTAGTTGGAAAACCTTTGACCTTTGAAGAAAAGTTCTGAAACATAAACCATGGTAATGAAGCAGAATAGGTTGGCGATTCGAAAAATGCTTTAGATCAAAAGGTGGTAAAATTTTGGAATAGTTTGCCCATTGTACTACTTAGCAGCAACACATTTGATGAGTTTAATCCAAATTGGACCACTATATAGATAGATTAGATATGATCTGACAAATACTGTTTTGTATACTGTAGCTTGTCCCTTGTCCTCTGGTTTGTTTTTGTTTGTTGTTTTTCATTTATTTTTGTTTTGTGGGGGTTTGTATTTGTTTGTTTCGGTTTTATTCGAGTCTAACATTAGGCTGTAAGATAATTTAGGTGACTTCCATTCGTCTAGGGATTCGCTCGATGGGTGCCGAAAAAAGTAGTATACTTTCTATAGAATATCTGAGTTCTATTTATCGAAAAACAAATTCCTTTGGATGTTTGATGTTTTAGTATTATAATTTACTATATTTTTTAGATCGATTTATGAAGTAGGCCTGAAATTTGGGTGGTCATAATTCTCCCGGCAATTATTACCCACTCCCGGCAAGTGGGTTTACTAGTGGCATAAAGTAAATCGAATATTCTTATGTTATTTTGTAAGAAGAAAAACACGGTTGACAGAAAATAATATGGACAGAAGTAAACGTAAAATGAATACCAGTGTAATAAAGGGTCTTTCAACAAGGATGCTCGAGCTTTGTCAGGCGATAGTGGCAATGTTGTTAAAGCGATATCTGGCAACCTCACTGTTCACTGTTCAGTAGTACTTGGCAAGTCATGATGGAAGGTTATAGCGTTGAACAGCGTGTGTAAATTATCAAATGTTATTATCAAATTCAGTGCTCCGTTCGATAAACGTTTCGCGCAGTACGTGATTTCTATCCTCGCCACAATCGTCCTGCCGAGTCCACTGTTCGACGCTTGGTCGCCAAATTCGAGGCAAAAGGGTCAATCAACAATAAGCTAACACCCGTACGTCACCGAAAATCAAGGTCTGCTGAAAACATCGCTGCCGTAAATGAGAGTGTATAGGAAAATCCAAGGCAGTCAATTTCTCGTCCTTCACAAGAACTTGGCTTTTTTGCGACTTCAGTTTGGCGAATTATGCGTAGGGACTTGGGTCTGCAGCCGTAAAAAATCCAACTTACCCAGGAACTTAAGGTAAACGACCATATACAACGCCGTGTGTTCGCTGATTGGGCTCTAGAGCAGTTGGAAGTTGCCCCAAATTTCCCCCCTAAAATCATCTTCAGCGACGAGGCCCAGTTTTGGATGAATGGATTTGTGAACAAGCAAAATAGTCGGATTTGGGATGAAAACAATCCACATGAGATATACCAGCACCAATTGCATCCCAACAAAGTCACTGCTTGGTTCAGATATTCGTCTAACGGAATCATCGGTCCGTATTTTTTTGATAACCAAGATGTGATTGCCATAACCGTCAACTCGAGACCTACAGATCGATGATAAGCAACTTTTTTTGGCCTTAACTGGATTATATGCCTGATATGGATACTGACGGCATGTAGTCCTAACAGGACGGCGCTACGTTTCACACTGCGCATGCCATGTTAGACATTTTGCACCAGCGATTTCAGGGCAGGGTCATCTCGCGCGGCAGCAACGTCAACTAGCCACCAAGATCATGCGATTTAACGCCATTAGACTACTTTCTTTGGGGCTACCTTAAATCGCAGGTTTATGTGAATAATCCGCAAACAGTTCATTTCCTTAAAGTCAACATAATGAACAGCATCCAGCAAATTCAGCAGATTTATGCGACAAAGTCATCGAAAATTGGGCCTCCCGAATACGTTCCACCAAGCGAAGCCGCGGCGGACATTTGAACGACGCCATATTCCACACTTAATGCCATAAAATGTACTTTCTAATTTAAAATAAATTGAGTGCATATATCACACACAACTTGTTTATTCACATTTAAAAATCAAGCAACCTTATTGAAAGACCCTTTATAATGATACAGAAAAGAGTAGCCAGGCAGACTCGAGCCTTAGAGAGTCTCCAGTCGAAACTTCTAGCAAGGCTTTTGTAGGGCAGTCGGATGAAATCGAGTGATGATATGGTGAAGATGTATCGAAAGTATTCGTCCCCTTTTCACAAAAAGATATATTTCGACAACGTTGGTAATTATTTCCTGCATGGGATAAATTAGTTTTATTACGAAAACTTGTTTTGTAAATGATTTTTTATTTTTAAATAAATTGGCCTAAGTGTGTATAGAGACGCGAAGGTTCGATCCCTTGACCATCATCAGCCGAAACTTCTTGGGGAACCAGAAGGATAAAATGATCTGATGATGATGATAATGGCTAATATACATAGTAATGGGAAATTTCTCCTCCATTTTTTACACACCTAAAATGTTTTTCGTTTACGCTGTTAATCATTGCCCTCTTGGTATATATTAATGTTATTACAAAAAAAATTGTCTTGCAAATTATTTTAGTGTAAATAAATTAACAAACCAGGCAATGGCTTTACCACTCCCCCCTACAGGGGGGAGTGGTAAAGCTACGATTAACTTTAAAAAGGAATTCTAAACTAAATTTCCCCCCTTTCAAAATATTACGTTGCTAAAATAAAGTTATAGAATAGAAGATATATAAAAATAAATTTTATGAACTTCACCATTTGTAATTCTTTGGATTATAAAAAATTCACAGAATTTCGATACTTATATTTATTTCTGAAGTTGACCATTTTGTTTTTTGATATTATACAAGAATTATTAGAAATAACTTAGATAAATAAACAGAAGTCATTTTTCCACTAAGGAAAAAAACATTTATTAAATTTTTACCCATCTTCAAAAATCCCGTTATGCAATTATAGAGTTAGGGATGATGATGCTGATGATGATGATAACATCTTGCATATGATTTTCACTATGTGTGAATCAAAGCTCGAAGCGCTTTGGGAGATTCAACCGTTGAACCCGAAGTAATAACCCCAGATTTCCATCAATTTGAGCACATTCCTTTATGATGCGATGTTCCCTCAGGTGTCTTTAATCATTAAAAACACCTTATCTTTGACCATACCACAGAAAAAAGAAGTCAAAAGGGGTAAGATCTGATGAACGAGGATACTATTGTGATATTTCCTATGTTTCCAGACTTTAGAGACAGCCTCTATTTTAGGATGATTTTTTTTCAAGTAAAACTATCACTGGAAATAGAAAAAAAAACTTGATTTTTAACTTGAGAACCGCCAGGAAATAAAGTCCTACTTAATCAAGGTTGGAAACTACAATCATTAATTTTCCAGTAAATATACAAAATCTTTCATGTGTATATAACCAAAGGAACTGCACCCGGAACATAGAGCAGTATTAACTTGTCAAACATACGAGCTGACGTGCCGTGATATTCGGAGCCAGAAAGCCAATTTGCCTGTTGCCAGTACGATTGCAGCCAGAGCGAATATTGGATGTCACAATCATTCATGAATATTTCTCACGCCTTCTTTCTAGTTTTCAAGCCAAAGTTCGTCGCAGGTTCCATAACTATTCTCTTTCAAACTTGTTAGTCGCTACTTAAGCCTGGAAATAACTCTTGATATTTCGATGTATCATTAGTGTTCAGCTTCTGTTAATAATTAAAGACAAACCGAGTCTATACGAGAGTGCAATGGATCGGTGATGGTTTATTGAATGGGAGAATCGTGTGGACTAAACAACATCACATCCCGCGACACTCACAAGTGTCGCAGACTCGGCTGTTGTTCGGTCTAACTGATCGTCTTTGGTAGGGCGTTGGCTTGCCCGTTGACATCTCGTGTAAAAGGGTGTAGAAGGGTGTAGAAGGGTGCATCAATGTTCACGGTTTCACTTCTTATTCTACGCTTTACGCGTGTATCAGTGGATTAATGTAGTAACCATGCTGAGAATTGCTAAAAAAAAGAAGCTTTGAGAGAGAACAACTTTTGTTTTTTACAATTACAGCTAAGATCTTTTCACCTTTTCTACAACTGAAGGATGCAGTGCGATGCTCCGAAATTAATCCTGTAGATGTGAACTAATAAATCATTCTCTCTCGAAGCTTTTGTTTTTCATATGGGTGTATGGAAGCGGAAATACACCCTATTTCTTTAAATAAAAGCGAGAGCGAGAGTAAATACAACTATAGACATTTAACATAATACTGTTTAACAAAAACATGCGTGAATAAAAGAGGTAATCATCAAGTTTCCATGAATATACGTTTGGCAAATGGGCATAAATACGAGATGCGGTCAATAAATTTTGCAATTCGGATTTCCCGACAACCAGAAATCTCCCGACTGCTGTGCAATCCACTCTTGGACGGCGAGCTGGACATCTTCATCGTCCCCAAACCGGCGTCCACGCAGTGCAGCCTTGAGCTGGTGGAATAAAAAGTAGTCGCTAGGGGCCAGATCTGAACTGTAAGGGGGATGGTTGAGCTCCTCGATTCGAAAAACTTATTGACCGCCCCTCGTATAAAGAAGCTTTGATATATATATATATATATGTATATATATATATATATATATATATATATATATATATATATATATATAATATGTATACTAGCATAGTTACCCGCAGTTTCCCGGTATAAAAAGTTCTATCGCAAATAAATGCAGATGCATATTGATTGAACTTCTTATATTGTGGCTGATTAATATTATTTTGCTGGGAGAGGAGGGTGAAGACAGATTTAGGAGATTTACGAATTCTCCCTTTCTCATATATATTCCGAAAGTCTGTTTATATATATATATATATATATATATATATATATATATATATATATATATATATATATGCAAAAGATGGAAAAAATCCAAGAAAAATTGGTACAGTTAATGTAGTGCCATTATTAGACAACTGATCTACATCAGGTCCAGCCTGACATCCCAGTTAGAGGACGAAAGGATGCCACTACATTAGTCGTAAGAGATATATATATATATATATATATATATATATATATATATATATATATATATATATATATATATATATATATATTGTGAGGGTATGGAACGTACACACCCACATGCTGCCAGGCGATCGTGGGAACGAAAGAGATTTGTCGTCTGAGTTGACCTTAGTCTCCTCTCTCCCTCCCCCTCTACCAACATTCTACCGCTCTCCTCCGCCTTTCCCTTGACATAAGTCGTTATCTGCGCCACCCTCCTCCCCAACAGCCGACAGGAAGTCTGACGGAAGAAGGCCGATCTCACAGAGCAGCCTAAATTCTAATTGCCTTCTTTATAATACCAAGGAGATTGTCCAGAAGGCGCCACGATAAGCGAATTGTCGTATAGGCAATCTCTCTTTAGATTTAATACAGTCCGCAGTATAAATACCAACGCCGTTCATCCCTCAGCAGAAGTGTTCCAGACATACTCGCGTAATCCTCATGTTGAGCGAGAGTCGTTGCCGTAACGTATCGACTGCCAACGCCCGCCCGCTAAGTCAACCTGGTCGCTGTCTCAAAGAGTTCCTGAGGCAAATCTCGCCCCGCAGAGTCTGTGACTAGAATAATACGCTTTGTTGCTCAACGGAACTTGAGAAAGAAAAAGGAACATCCAAATAGTTACTGGAAGTAACTATTTGTTAGTGTCACATCCAGTTAGGAGTGAGCTAACCGGAACTGCAGTCAGCAGCCCCGAACCCGTCGTCTTATCCCCCCTCTTCCCGAGAACTCGTGTTAACGCCACCATCACAATTAATGGTAATCTGTAAACCCAGTGTGCCTCTATTCTTAAATTACCTATTTAGTTAACAGTGATTGATACTCCCATTGAGTCATTATAAATCTAGGCGCTTAACGTCATTGTTATCCTCCCTTTATTAAGGAGATTCAAGTTAGTCATTTCCTGATATTATTATTTATAATTGCTGTCAACCCAGACTAATCCGTGTTTAATATTTAATCCTTATTTACCTAAATGCCCGTTTAACTATTGCTACTAATTATTATTTTGTTGTAAAGTAAAGTTTATTTTTGTTCGTGTGTTTATTTGGTGGCTTCTCTTTTTTGACGTACCCTTGGCAAGATTTTAATTAAGAATACCTCACCCAAGAAGCCCCTTTAGAGGTTCCAACGAGTCATGCACAATTTCTCAAAGCTCAGCAGAGCTGCACTTTACTTCAATCCCTTTGGGAAAAGGCCCGAAAGAACGAAGTGGTGATCGTTCGAGGGAACCGTCCCATAAGGTATATCATTAACGACTCCCTTCTGTTTCGCACCTCGCGAAATGAGTCTGACTTACCTTCCAAGGTCATGTGTATTCCGCGCACACATGTAGGCCAAATACTGCGAGTAGCACATGGAAGTCCCATGGCCGGTCATTTCCGTCATAACAAGACTTCTCAGCGAGTATTTAAATACTTTTTTGGCCCGGTGCAGCCAAAGATATTGGAGAATTCTGAAAAACGTGCGATTTGTGCCAGAAAACCACTGAAAAAAGTCGAATAGCTCCAGCTATTTTTTCCGCCATAAATCCGGCCTAAGCATCGGAAACCCTCTTTCACCTATTTTATGCAATCCTTTTCTGGAAAACTATGAAACATCCCTCCTCCCCAAAATCCATTCCCAACCTCTTATCTGGTTCCGTTATGTAGCCGACATCCTCTCGTCATGACCCTTAGATAATATCAATTTCCATGATTTTTTTCACAACCTGAATTCGTTAACACCCATCGATAAAATTCAAAGTAGAATAAGAAAAAAACCCAATTCCTTACCGTTTCTGGATATAAAAAATCACCGTTAAAATTATCGGATTCAGTGCTCAGTCTATCGAAAACCTACAAATTCAAATACTTACATGCATTTCTACTCATTTAATGACAAATCTGTTAAGGTATCCGTTCTTTCTTCCCTTTGTCTCCGACCCTATAGAACTTGCGACCCAATTTTCCTTCAGGATGAAATCAACCACCTTATCTGCAATTTCATCGAACTAAAATACCCAATTCATTTCATTAACAAATGTCATTCAAAGGCACGAAAAAACTTCTATTTCATCTCCATACTCCGAAAAAAAAATTATAAAAAATGCATTAGTTTCCGATAAGCTCCAGCTTTGCCCCCCTTAAAATCGTATGTGAACGAAAATGAGATAAACATTACATTTAAATAGTCAAATACCATATAAAAATCCCTGACCAAATTGTGTACCCCTAACGAGGAGGGGGCGTATATCTTATTCCGTGCCAAAATTGCAATTTGTCATATATCGAAGAGTCTAGTCACTTTAGTAAGAGGATAAACGAACACCGAGCAGAAGGGGCGCAATTTCTTCAAGCCTATTTGTGCACATGCAAAATTTTGATCACAAAATTAATTTCAATCAAGCAAAAATTATCTATAAATCAAACAATTATATTGAGAGAAGAATTGTAGAATCAATTATCATTAACAAAGTCGATAATTTTAATTTAGCAGAAAAGGAATATAAATTCAACAAATGCATCTCGAATAATGTTGCCAACCTCATTTATAAACTACCGGAACCAGCTCTTCACGAGGATTCGAAATTTGCCCCCGGATCCACGCAAATAGTTAGGTTTTCCAGTTTATATCCTCGGTTTTCATTTTGTTTAGTCTTGCGTTCACTTTTATATACTGGAGTTGCATGCCTTGCATTTCATTATATAGTTGACAATGGCATCAATGGCATGCCGAAACTAGTTCTGTTTTTTTTACATAAATCAGATCGCGTTAATCTGATATCTTCTAATATATATATATATATATATATATATATATATATATATATATATATATATATATATATATATATATATATATCTATATCTATATCTATATCTATATCTATATCTATATCTATATCTATATCTATATCTATATATATATATATATATATATATATATATATATATATCTCATGAGCGCGAGAGAATGAAGAAATAAATCCAATACACCGCAAGAAAAAGAAAACGGAATAATTTGTTCTTCAGAAATAGTTATTTCCTACTTCTAAAAAATCCGTTCTGGGGTGGGATTCGAACCAAGCACACTGAGGCAGCAAACAACCACTTTGATCTCTATAAAAGTGAGCCTTTAACCACTCGGCTACGTGCAAGTGGTTAGAGTAGCCGAGTGGTTAAAGGCTCAATTAATGGTTTCTTTGTGAATCATTGTCTTTGCTGCTCGTCTCCGGTTAAGCTAAAGCTTGCTAAATAGAAATTTTTGAATATGCTAAAACAAAGCTTAACTCTATAAAACCCTTGCAAAAAGTCAATATTTTAAAAAATAGATGTTATCACGGCTTTTGGGATCTTCAAATTTATATGCACGCCATTAAACCTCAGATTCCCATTCCGAAACTTTTTCCGCCTTCTCAATGGAGTATTGAAATGTTTCCCTTTCAATTTCTCGTTATTGAATGATATTTTAATGTATTCTTTCTTTCACGCTAAAAATCCTTTATTGCTTGAGAAGAAATTTTAGTCTCTATCAGTACCATATAGAACACCAGATATGCCTATTTTGCGTTAAAAATTGGGATTTAAGGAGCTATCCGATCTCTGCTACGGAATTTTTTCCTCACCATGAAGGTAGAAAGGAAAAATATTTCCTATTTCTTTTTACTTAAAAATATTCCCGTTACAGTTTTAATCAACTCATTTTCATAAAGACATTAATAATACCACGGCGAAGATTCGATTTAACACATTTAAAATTTTATACTTTTCAAAGCCATAAACTTTTTAATTTTAAACAAAAATGATGCTCACTGATATTATTTTTAAGTCCACGAAATTAATACTAACGTATTCATCCAATTTTCGAAAAATGTTGTTATTTTGATAAAATTGAATCTTTCTGCGTTATTTTTGTCTTCGTTCCTTCAACTTTTAGCCTACTATTTTCGATAGATTTGGCTGGTTTAGATCTAGAGGCGATCTGGGCATGTGTCTTTTGGCGATATTCAGCCAATAAAAGGCCTCTTTAGATCAGCAGGCAATCTGTGCATGCGTCTTTTGCCGATTACCCAATAGCATTTCGTATAAGATTTTCGTGTATTTTGAAAGATTCGCGGCTGTCTTTTTCTTTAGTTTATATGGTATAATGGCGTGCGGTGGCTGTGCTAGCTCGGGATTAAAGGATTTGAAAGGGCGAAAAAACCAGTGCAAATTTTCCATTAGTGCGTTTAAGGGCACGTTTCTTTCTAATGCCCGCATTCAAACAAGTGCTAGCCTTTTCTTCATAAACTGTTTTCTGCGCAAAGCTTCGATTCAAACTAGAGGCCTGACGACATTTAGCAATCGACTTTTGTATTCAAATCTAATGGTAGGCTTTCGAATTAGGAATATTTCGAGGATTTTTTAAGTTGCGGGGGATGTAGAGATGCAACCCTCACTAGTGAGTGTGGGGTATTGGAGCAAATCCTCTAATTTCGAAATTCCTAAAAAAAATGTTACTTTTTAGCGGAAATAGCCTAAACTAGATGGCGCTATCGTCGGCTTAAATTACCAGGTTAGGCCTTATCTGGTTCTGGATCTTTTTGATAATGTGTTTTTCTTATGCAGTTTTATGTATAGTTTCATATCTGAAACTCGTTTTTGCTGGAAATGCCTACTTTTCCTAGTATGGACTTCGGTCAATCATGGGAGAAATTTGCATTTCCGGAGAGAACGCGTGTCAGATCTGAAAAATACACATAAAATTGAATAAGAAAAACACCTTTTTAAATTTACTTTCGAAAATGTGTTAAAATGAATATTTACCAATACCAGTTCTATTCTTACTTCTCTCTATTGCTCCAATCTGAAATATAGCGACAAAACGCATGATTAAGTAATCAGAATTTGAAATATTAACATTAAAAAAATTTAACAAACGTTTTTCTGAGAAAATTTGGTCCCTTATCTTTGCGATTACCAAAGATGTGTGTGAATTTATTACAATCCTCAAATTTTGAGTTTGTACGCTATAAGGGAACTAAAGAAAATTCGAACTCCAAATTTATTTGTTTAATTTAGGGTATTTTTTGAACGTAAGTACGAAACAACTATTAACCAGTTGTGCTGGTAGACCATTTCAATAATTTAAGTGTTATTTAAGTAAAAAATTCTTCGCTATATGCGTTTAAAATTTGGGCGCGTGCTATTTATATCAATTAGTCCTGGTTTTGCTCGTTCAAAGAAGAAACTATTTTGTCTTTTTACCACTGTCTTTGTCTTTTACGGGTTTATAAGCTAGTCCTCTCTCCTCAGTAAATCGCCTCTTCTTAAGCAATGTAGGATTTGCATTATAGCATGGGAAGAATTTTGCCATAGGAATTTTTTTCATGTAATCAACTAAATATTTTGACCAAGAATATTAAAATAATTACTTATCATTTGATAAGAGGGTACAGTTAAGCAGTATGGATAGAATAAGAAAGTTAGAGGCTAACATAAGTGTATACAGACATCATGATAAATATACAAATAATATTGGAGACAAAGTCAACCATTATAATTCTTCTCTAAAACTCTTAAACTCAGACCTTAGAAGTATAAGGATATAACCAAAAAGACAAAAGGCACAAATACTAGGCATGTTTAAGTGTATTAGATATTACAAGTGAACCATTTACAGTCCAAATACATTGTTATATATACATATATGTTTATTAAAATTCATGTTTTAATTTGTTTAATAACATTATCTGCTTCTATTTTCACCTCGGAAACTGAGAGGTAAATATAGATTGCTTTTGATTCGATTGTTGTTCAACGAAGGAAATAAAGATGCAATAATAAGAGGTTTGTTTGTGGTGAACACGGGATATATCAACATTTTCCTTTATATATTAAGAATTTATACTTCTACCTCGTTATAAATAAGAGAATCGATAAAATCTATCAGCATCTCCCTATTCTCACTATCCGCTTACTCATTTACCTTCAGTTTTGTCGTGACCTTTGTGTTGAGACTGATTTTAAATTGAAGAGCTTCTGTTTTCACAAACTCGGTTCTTTTTTTCTAATTTTATGGTTTACTTGTTTAACTCATCGTTGTTTTGTCAAACCTTTGCATCTTCCTGCACACCAGTCGTTGCGAAGATAATAATAATAATAAAAGTATTTATAATGTGCCCTTCAGGGCTGTTAGCCCTCACAGAGCGCAGGTTGTGTAGCGAGTGTAGAGAAAGTTTAGAGGGGAGAAAAGGCAATTCTGAAGAGATGAGTCTTCAGGAGACGTTTAAAGGTAGCGAGGGAGGGAGCTTCGGTATGTCATATTTATTGGTTTTCAATGTGAGATTTGTCGAAGCTTTCGTTTTTGAATACACGAGTAAAATCTTTGATCAGTTCTCTTTAGAAGATATATATTAAAACTATTAAACGTATTTATAATAAGAAGATTGGGTTGTATTATTAAGATGTGATTCAATTAAGAAGCGCATAAATTTTTGTTAAAAAATATTTTCATCCTAAGTTCCTTTCCTACGCAGAAACGAGAATTATTTCAGGAGATCTAAATATTGCTAAATGAAAAACGACTTAAAATTGTCTCCCCAAATTGAATCTTATGTAAGCTCATTAATGTAAACAATTTATTTGGAGCCAGCAAAATAAAGTAATTTGGGGCTATTTTTCGCCTTTTGTTTATATTTTTACTCATTTGATATCTTTTTGTTTTTTTAAATAATTAATACAACGCAATCGGATCTCAGATATACCATGAAAGGAACCATGTCACAATTGGTATGTTAAGGATCGAATTCTTTACCTACTCCTGACGCCTGCGGTTCTGTGCTCTCCCGATTGTGGCAATAAATCTGACGCCTATTTTTACTTCATTTAAATTTATGAAAAATAACTACGAATAGGTAAGGAATTCTGACGATATTTTAAGGTTATATTTTCGTTTCCGAAAATATTAAACTTTTTTAACCGACCTTAATCGTTCGTTTGGATAGGTTAGTGTATTGTACTCCGAATTCATATCCAGTCACACCCATTATTCAGACAAAAATTGCAAATGCTTTAGTGGTTTACTGCTAATCATCTGCACTTTAAAAAAATATATTTCTCGGGACTTTTTCGAAACTTGCCTGGTAGCAAATTAGGTGTTCGAGGCTATTGCGAGGTTAAGGTTAGGCTAAGATTAGGTTAGGTTAGGTTTGGTTAGGTTAGGCTAGGTTAGGTTATGTTAGGTTAATTTGGTTAGGTTAGGTTAGGTTTGGTTTGGTTAGGCTAGGTTAGGTTATGTTAGGTTAATTTGGTTAGGTTAGGTTAGGTTAGTCTAGGTTATGTTATGTTAATTAGGTTAGGTTAGGTTAGGGCAGCGACTTTGCAAATTGGGCATATTATGAAACTTTCATTAGCATCTTCGCCTTAACGTTGGCGCTGTAATAAGTGTGAATGCAATTTCAGTCTTGGATTGCGAAAAGACACTTGGTTAGAAGAATCAAAATTATCTTTTGAGACAATTGTTTATTTCATTCACGCATTTGCAAAGGATTAACAACTACATTTTTGTGTTAAAGAGTTTAAAAAGGTGAACAAACGCCACAACTAATTGGACAAACTTTCTGCGAGATGCTTGCGCTAGTTCCTTGCTCTAAAACCTAACCTAACCTAACCTATAGGCTATACTCATACTACAAGCCTCAAACGCTATCATCAAACCTTAACTTAGTGATAGCCTCAAACGCCTAATTGCGTGCGGACCTGTTCCAAAAAAGAGCCTACGAGTATTTCTCAATCACTGAAATAATAACACTGAGTAAATATATTCAAATTATAATAAAAAAAAACCCTATAAGATTGAAATGGTTTATTTCTAAGTCCAAACATGTAAGGGAGGAGTGTACTTCCCAAGTACACACATGATAAGTCAGCGTGTATGCACAAACACACAGCTACACATACCTCAAATGACCTGTAAGAAATATCACAGAAGTAAACAACGGAGAAAATGAGTTTCACATTAACGTTTTGACAAATGATTAACGCAAGAGTTTAGATGCCTCTGAACACAGATAAGAGACAGGGTCATTTTAAAATGCTCTAATATTCATTTCCGTCCATAAGCATGGCGTTTATCATCCACTAAAAACCAGGAAAGCATATTGCCTTCCCTAAGCAGGAAGGTCAACCGCATTTTCTTTAGCTGAGGATATAAACAAGTGAAAAAAAGATTCGCCAGAGATTTAAATAGCCTCTCAAATCACACGAATGTGCAAATGCGGTTCCCTCTTTGGAGGCTGGTGTCAGTCAGTCTTTGATTGAAGCCTTGTCATCCTGTGGATTCAGGGAAGGATGAGTCATTTGGGGAACTTGTCAGAAAATTGCTCCGGGGCCAAGATAAACAGACTATAGCCCGCTACGAAGATCGCTCAAGAAAGTTGTCATGTAGGATATACAGTGGGAAGAATAAGTATTCATGCAATTTCAAAATTTAATTTTAATATCCTTCCAACCCATTAAACTTCATGAAATTTACACAATAGATGCATATTTATGTAAAATTAAGAGTTATGTGTACAAAAAAAGGATGAAACATAATTGCTATCCAGTAAACTTGAAATTAATAAAAATAATAAGGGTGAAAAAAGTGTTCGTAAAATTCGATATGTGGTCATTAATACTTAGTTGCCTAACCTTTGTTGGCTTTCATTGCCATTACTCGTTTCCTGTAGTTCTTTACTAGTGCGCTGCAACATTCCTCTAGTATTTCGGCCCATTCTTCTTTGCAAATTATCTCCAATTCTTTGATGCTCTTGGGACCCCTCAAATGAATGTTACTGCTCAATGTTCTCCACAAGTTCTCCATTTGGTTCAAATTTGGCGACTGACTAAACAACTCTAGATCGTTTACATTGTTTCACGGAACCATTTGCTAATAGCTTTTAAATTATCTTTCGGATCATTATCTTGCTAAAAGATTCATTCCTCTCCAACTCCAAGCTTCTCTATAGAAACGAACAGACATTCTTCTAAAATTTCTATGTAGATTGCCAAATTCATGGTCCCATCTATGATCTGGATATTGCCAGTACTTTTAGATGAGAATTCCCGCCACACCAAGAGGCTACTGCTCCAAACTTCACGATAGAGATGGTATTCTTAGGGTAGTAGGTACTGCCGTATTTCCTCCAGACAGGACAACCATTGATACGCCAAACAATTCTATTTTTGTCTCGTCTGACCAGAAGACATTATCTCCGAACTCAGAGGGTTTCTCCAAATGTTCACGTGCGAACTTCAAAATTGCAGCTCTTTGTCTCTTCAGCAGCAGAGGTGTCTTCCTTGGCCTGCGACACTTAAAATCATGCCAGTTCAGTTCATTACTAATGGTTCTCTTTGTTACTGATGTTCTTGCCGCCAGTAGGTCATCTTGAATTTCATTAAGAGTCATCATAGGTGCAGATCTAACATTTCTGAGTATTACTTGAGAAGCTTTGAGGGAAATCTTCCGAAGAGCACCTGAACTTTGAAGGTTGTCGATGCTTCTCACCTTTTTCTACTTCAAATGACAAAACCAATGGTGCTGAAAGGTATTTTCAGCTGCTAGAATATCTTCTGGTAGCTCGGTTCATCAGTATGGAGCTTCAGGATCGCATTTTTCCTGGTCATTGGAGGGTTCATTATTCTTCGCCATGATAAATGTCTTTATTGCGGGAACGTCGACGGCTGAATGGCATTTGAATCTTTTTGAGCTCTTTATGACTGCTGCACATATTATTGGAACCCTCTAGAAACTTATCTACACCATCCAGGCTAATATATTGTCTCTCATGTGCTATTAAAAATGAATTTCGTTAGCTTTATATTTCTGTACGAAAACTTATTTCACCACCGTTTTTATTAGTTTCAATTTTACAGAGTATCAAGGCTGCTTCATGCGTTTTTGTGTACAGAACCTTTAAGTTTACATTAATATACATCTATTGGGTAAATTCCATGAAGTTTGATGGGATAGAAGTCTATTTAAATTAAATTTTGAAGGTGTCTGAATACTTATGTATTTCTTTCAACTGTATATATAGAATGTGTGTATATGTGTGTGTCTGTGCATGGACTTGGAAAGTTTAAAACACGCTGTGTGAAATGCATATTTACATAATTTTACTTAAGGCAAGTTAATGAAATTAACAACGTACGTTGGACTTTATGTAATTAATACAATGCAATGTTCGGAAAAGCAAAAATGTGAGCAGGAAAAACTATAAGGACAAAAGTAAAATTTAATAACACAATGTTTTACAACACATTTATATCTATACATATTTATGGGTTATATCTACCCAAATGTCTCATTCAAAACTGAAACTCATTTGTTCCCGAATATCTAGAATATTCTAAACTAAATGGGTAGTTTCTTTCGTTATCGTGTAAGGCTGCGTTATTCATTACAAAATTTTGGTACCCTCAACATCCTCATCATTGGTAGAAAACAAACAAATCAGTAAAGATCTTCGTGAATGTATAAAAGACCTTCATAAGAGTGGCTTTAGGTCCAGAAAGATCTCTCTACCGCTTAAAATACCTCTACGTTTAGTTGGTACCATAATAAACAACTGGATACCCGTAATTAAACTTATTCTTCTGAGCGTCTAGCTCGAAAATTTGCAAAAGTAGTATGTGATAAACCACAAACTACTCATAGAAAGCTGCACGAAGATCTGGAAACAAGTGTAGAAAACTCACTTTAAAGCTCACTTGGAGTTCTAAATTGAACGTTCAAACAAACAGACAACGTTCTGGGAATAAAACCTTTGGTCAGATGAATAGAAAATAGATCTTTTAGGGTCGAAATTCAATCAGCATAGTTTTTAGAAAAAGTGTGCAGCTTTCGCGTCAAAGAAAACGATCCTTAGTCAAATTCGATGGTGGATAAATTCTGGTATGGGGTTGTTTTTGCTCATCAAGGATAGGAAGAATGGGGTTATTTGAAAGAAGAATGAACGGCGAAATATTAGGGGGGAATTTTGGAAAGAAATTTGTTATCTAGTGTTGGCTCTCTGAACTTGAAACTAAGATGGCCATTTCAACAAGACAATGACTCTAAGCATACAGCAAAACAAACTAAGTATTGGCTATATACAGGTAGAATTAATGTAAATTTGCTAATATGAATCTCATCGAAAATCTGTGTAGGTAATGAATGGTCCAAAAACGAAATTCGCGTAACTTATCGAATTTGAAAAAGATATTTTTGGAGAAATGGAACAAAATAAGTCCAAGCACCTGTAGGATACTACTCAAAGCGCCTGAAAGATGTAGTTAACAACAAGAGTTATGACCCAAGTACTAAAACATGTTTATATGGATGTGTTGTACAGTTTGACGTTGTCAAAGCGCACTATTGTCCTTATAAGATTTTTCTGTTTACAGTTTTGCTTTTCTGATCAATACCTTGTATTTAATACATAAATTTCCACCTATGTTAACTAAAAGTATGCAAACTTTCAAGTCAAAAAGTTTTTCGTAAACTTTTGCGGATATATCAAGAATTATTTGCATTTACGCAATTATAATTATGAGTTTAAAAAGGCAATGTTGTAGCTAACTAATTATGCGATATCTTCTCGTGATTGTGAGAAGAGCTCCTTCCGAGGACTTGATGAAAATCTTAGTTAGCTACAACATTGCCTTTTAAACCGCATATATATAAATATATAGTGAGGTGAAAGAACTATTTGCACACTTAAATTTTCAATATTTTTGAAATATTTCGTGCTTTTCTCTAGTTGTAAAAGAAATAGGAAACTCAATAAATATATATTTAACAGAAGAAATTTAGATAAGACAAATTTTCTTTGAATATCACAACAATTATTAATAGAAAAAATAGCATGTGAGTATTCAACCACTCTAATAATATGCGAGAATATTGTTATTCAACAAAAGAAATCTTATAAATTCGATGAAAATGGTAATTTTAAAGATTCGACAAATTTATAGAAACGAAAATGATGTAAACAGACGAATATTAGGACCGTCATTCATTGATAAGATTCCATATAAGAAGCACGTCTGCTTTGAGCCATGCCGAGAGTAAAAGAGGTTCATTAAGCTATTTAACAGCAGATAGTTAAACTTTATTTAGATGGAGTTGAAGTGATTTATGCAAATGTAAGTTTTTAAAAGCATCGCGAATATGGAATCTCCTCCAACTTGCCAAGAGACGGTACTCCTCGCAAGATTAACGATCTGTCTCGACGTCACATGGTTCGGAAGCTAAAGAATAATTCCAAGATTAATATGAAGGATCTACAAAGCGATGTGGATTTGTCAGGGGCGAAAGTAAGTAAAAAAACTATTAGTAGATAGCGCCATTGTAAAGAATTCTTTCACTCTCCGTAAAACTTCACTTCTTAATAAAAAATAAGTAGCGAACTGTTTGAAGTTTGCCAAAGATCTCTTTAAAAGGGAAATGAATTTTGGAATAATGTTATATGTTCAGATAAGATTAAAATACAGCTTTTCTGTCAAATGATGCTCGTCACATTTGGAAGGCAGAAGGAACAGTCTATGATGTAGTCTCATGGTTTGAGGCTGCTACACTGCATATGGCACAAGAGCACTTCACATCATTGATTGGAAAATGGATGGTGCCACGTATCGAAAGATACTGGAGGAAAAGCTGCTCCTAAGTGCAAAACAATTCTAATCCCGAGATCATAGAATATTTCAACATGACAACGGTCCTAAGCAGACGCCCAAATTCACTCAAAAATTGTTTAAGAAGGAAGAAATAAACTTCCTTCCACGATCAAGTCCATCGACAGAGTTCAATCCTATTGAGTACTTCTGAAAAATAGTGGAGGCTGCAACCCTGAAAAGAAACCCAAGGGAACCGTGCTTCCTTGAAGGAGATTTACGTAGAGAGAGAGAGTGGAACAAAATATTAAGAAATGATTACGAAAAGCTAATAATATCAACCAATAAGAATTGTCTTCGTGGTGTTATTACAAATAAAGGTTATGCTACGAAAGATTAAATGACTGAAATTATTATTGGTTGAATACTTTTGTCACCTGCTAAATTTTGAATATTAGCAATTGTTGTAATATACAAAGAAATCTTTGATATCTGTATTTCTTCTTTCAAATATATGTTTAATGAGCTTACTGTTAGTTGTATAACTAGATGAAAGTAAGAAATATTTAAGAAATATTGAAAATTTAAGTGTGCAAATACTTATCACTTACCCTATATAAATAAATATATATATATATATATATATATATATATATATATATATATATATACATGTGGAAGTGGATGGTTGCCTTGTCGTATATGTAACGCTCCTGAAGAGGTTTGAGGAACTCCAGGAGACTTCTCTAGAGGATTAAGAAACCTTATTATTACCATTACCTAACCGCATATATATATATATATATATATATATATATATATATATATATATATAAAGAGAGAGAGGAAGAGAGATGGATAGATAGTAAGAGACAGAGAGAATAAAAGAAAGAAACCCAGGAAATAAGAAGGAAACTTTAAAAAAAATTATATAATTAATTAGACGATAAGAGTTTGGACATTGTTAGCTCAATGCAATCTATAATATTGTCATCGTGTTTTTACAAACTTAAAAATAAATTACAATTAGGGGACTTTCTGATGAATGAAGAATCAACAACATTGCGCACAATAATATCGTATTATTTTATGGTTAATTTAAGACATTTGTATATAGAATGCACGATTCTTCTGCCTACACAATATTATATTTTTGTTGTAATATATGTTTGGACAAACATTTCCTTGATCGCCCAAAGTAATAGTTTGAACAATTTATACATTTTATGCAATATGCACCGCCAATAGTGGAAGTAGTTTGGCGCACAGTTTATAAATAGTATTTTGGAAATGCCAAATATTTGTAAAATATGATTTAGATTAGGAAAAACGGGGTTAAAAGGTAGTACGAAATTATTTTTCTTATTATAACGAGAGTGTGGCCCCCTAGGGTAAAAATACATTTTCGAGGATATATATATATATATATATATATATATATATATATATATATATATATATATATAGGGTGTCGCCAAAAAAAGGAAACCGACTTTTAAATCAATATATCGCTGAAAGTATTAAAGCTAAGTAGTTTCTAAAAACTTAATTTTGTTTGTCTATCTTTTTTTGCACTTATTTTGATAGTTTAATAAACTTACATATATAATTATAAATTCTTAATGAAGTAGATGAAAGACATAAAATGTGTGCTTGCGTAAGCAGGTAAAATACAGATTTAAACTTCAAATAAACATATTTCAAAACCCTTTCGAAGAAGGGAGCAGAAAAAAAATACAATAGCCTACTAGGCTTACCAAAATTATTAGCCTAGTTCCTTCTAAGACGTTGTTGGAGAATCGCCACCAGTCAAATTAAGCCTCCATTTTTATTCATTCTTCAAGCACCCTAAAATGCAACTTACAAGTGAACAACGAGCTTTTGTGGTCACCAATTATTTAAGGACTGGATGCTTTAAACAAGTTCAGCAACTTTTTGAACAACGTTTTCCAGATAGAGTTTCCTCCCCCTAAAAAACCCTCTGGACAAATGTTAAGTCAGAAAGAATGGTTTGAACATCAGTAAGGATACGTTTCACCGAATCATTAAACGCGATTTGAAATGGTATCCTTACAAAATGCAAATAAGACAAGAACTCTTTGAACAAGATTGACCTCGCCACCTATATTTTGCCAACTGGTTTCTGCACAGAAATGTTCGCTTCTTGGAAAACATTGTAATCAGCGATGAAGCTGCATTTCATATGGATGGAAGAGTCAACAATCATAACATTCGCCAGTATGCGCCACAAAGCAATTCTCCAAATTTTAACTTTAATGTAAGCATATCTAGGGAAAAAGTTTCTGTGTGAGTTGGAATGTGTGGAACCGGAACTGTTCTGGGCCCTTTTTTACACGACAATAACTTGACTGGAAATGGATACCTGAACCTAATTACAGAAAAGATAGTTCCTGAACTGCGTCAAATTTCTGGGAACAGGTTTAACAGGCTGTGTGGATTCAAGATGGTGCTCCAGCACATAGAACTCGTGCTGTGCGGTAATTGCTGAGGGGCATTTTTAATTCCCGCATTATTGCAATGTATTTTTGTGGGTCCATCTCAAGACTTAAGTGTACTTTTCTCCACCAAAAAAAACCCAGATGATTCAAAGCAAAGAATTAGAAATGAACTTGATTTACCAAAAGAAAATCAGGATTTAGTTAAAAGAATTATGACAGAAATGCGAAGAAGGATGCAAGTATGTGTAGAAAGAAATGGAGGCCATACCGAAGGAAACGGATATTAGCCTCTTACATTATAAATAATAATTAGCTATGTTTTTGTAATAAATATTAGAAATTAAATTGTATTATTTTCTGCTCCCTACTACTAAATGGTTTTGAAATATGTCTATTTGAAGTTTGATTTTGTATTTTACCTGCTTGCGCAAGCACACTTTTTATGTCTTTAATCTACTTCACTGCAGAATTTACAATTATAGATGTAAGTTTATAAAACTATCAAAATAAGTGTACAAAAGATAGACAAACAAAATTAAGTTTTTAGAAACTATCTAGCTTTAATACTTTCAGAGATATATTGATTTAAAAGTTGGTTTCTTTTTTTGCCAAACTCTGTATATATATATATATATATATATATATATATATAGAGAGAGAGAGAGAGAGAGAGAGAAAGAAAGAAAGAGAGAGAGAGAGAGAAAGAAAGAAAGAGAGAGAGAGAGAATGAGAGGTTTATGTATACTCTGTAAGATTTTAAAATTCGTATGATGACAATATGTCGAAATCTTTCATAAACAATACTTCAAATCTCTGTTGAAATGCATTATTCCTCCTTCAATAAAGCGATAAAATTTTATTATAGTAATATTTTCTAAGATTTTTCTTTAGAGAAAAATTGAAATAATGTCTATTTAAGTGGTGTCTTAACTATGTGAGAGGGTCTGGACTTTCATTTGCTATACAACGTGAGCTATCCTTGAATTAAGCAAACCTTTTTATTCTATCTATCCACAGGTATGTGTGGAAACTTCCCGGAAGATCCGCTTCAAAGATCACGGAGAAAACCGCAGGTAGGAATTACATGAAATTTACCGGTTGCTCTAATAGAGGTTTCTCTAGGTAGCTCTAATAATGATCTATTATGATCTTTTTATTCTCTACATATGAACAAATGGATAATTAATGAATTTCCATGAATTTTCTAAGAATTTTTTATTAGGTGATTGGATAAAGAGAAAAAGATTCCACAACATGTCATTTTGTCTGCTTAACTTGATTGTTTCCCGAATTTATACATCTGATCTTTACCTTACCAGAGTATAATTAAATCAGTAGTGCATAAATAAAAAATACATCAATTTACATGTTCCTTGGTTGATATTTTGCTTTCTTATTGCGTGACATTTATCAAGAACTTCGTACATAACTTTGTCTTAATCTTTCATTGTCAAACTTTTCCTTTTGTACTCTAGGGTTCTTTTATTTTAGTGTTCCATAAGAAGCATTCTGTCAAATTTTTCCAGTTAAATCCTAGGATTCTTTTATTTTAGTGTTCCAGAAAAAGCATTCTGTCAAATTTTCCCTTTTGGACTCTAGGGTTCTTATATTTTAGTGTTCAAGAAAAAGAATTCTGCTAATTTTCCTTTTGGACTCAAGGGTTCTTTTATTTTAGTGTTCCAGAAAAAGCATTCTTTTAAATTTTTCCTTTTAAATCCTAGGATTCTTTTATTTTAGTGTTCCAGAAAAAGAATTTTTTCAAAACTTTACTTTAAAATCCTAGGGTTATATATTTTAGTGTCCCAGAAAAAGCATTGGGTCAAATTTTCCCTTTTGGACTTTTAGGTTTCTTTTATTTTAGTGTTCCAAAAAAAGCATTCCGTCAATTTTTTCCTTTTGAATCCTAGGGTTCTTTATTTTAGTGTTCCAGAAAAAGCATCGGTCAAATTTTTCCTTTTGGACTCTAGGGTTCTTTTATTTTAGTGTTCAAGAAAAAGCATTCTGTCAAATTTTGTCTTTTGGACTCTAGGGTTCTTTTATTGTAGTGTTTCAGAAAAAGCATTCTGTCAAATTGTCCCTTCTGGAGTCTAGGGTTCTTTTATTTTAAATGGTTCCAGAAAAAGCATTCTTTCAAATTTAGTTTTTGGACTCTAAAGTTTTTTTATTTTAGTGTTCCAGAAAAAGCATTATGTCAAATTTTCCCTTTTGGGCACTAGGGTTCTTTAATTTTACTGTTCCAGAAAAAAACATTCTGTCAAACTTCCTTTTGGACTCTAGAGTTCTTTTATTTTAGTGTTCCAGAAAAAGCATTGTGTCAACTTTCCCTTTTGAATTATAGGATTCTGTTATTTTAGTTATCTAGAAAAAAACATTCTGGCATATTTTCCCTTTTGGATTCGCGCCTTCCTTTATTTTAGTGTTCCAGAAAAAGTATTCTGTCAAATTTTTCCTTTTAAATCCTAGAGCTATTTATTTTAGTGTTTCAGAAAAAGCATTTCGTCAAATTTCCCTTTTAGACTCTAGGGTTCTTTTATTTTAGTGTTCCAGAAAAAGCATTCCTTCAAATTTTTCCTTTTGGACTCTAGGGTTCTTAATTTTACTGTTCCAGAAAAAACTTTTTGTCAAACTTCCCTTATGGACTCTAGGGTTCTTTTATTTTAGTGTTCCAACAAAAGCATTGTGTCAACTTTCCCTTTGTAATTATAGGATTCTGTTATTTTAGTTATCTAGAAAAAACATTCCGTCAAATTTTGCCTTTTAGACTCTAGGTTTCCTTTATTTTAGTGTTCCAAAAAAAGCATTAGGTCAAATTTTCCCTTTTGGACTCTAGGTTTCTTATATTTTAGTGTTCCAAAAAAAGCATTCTGTTATTTTTTTCCTTTTGAAACCTAGGGTTCTTTATTTTAGTGTTCCAGAAAAAGCATCGGTGAAATTTTTCTTTTTGGACTTTAGGGTTCTGTTATTTTAGAGTTCCAGCAAAGCATTCTGTCAATTTTTTCCTTTTGAATCCTAGGGTTCTTATATTTTAGTGTTCCAGAAAAAGCATTCTGTCAAATTTTTCCTTTTTAATATTAGGGGTCCTTTATTTTAGTGTTCTAGGAAAAGTATTCTGTCAATTTTCCCTTTTGGAGTCTATGGTTCTTTTATTTTAGTGTTCCAGCAAAGCGTTCTTTCAAATTTTTCCTTTTGAATCCTAGGGTTGTTTTATTTTAGTTTTCCAGAAAAAGCATCAGTCAAATTTTCCCTTTTGGAATCTAGGGTTGTTTTACTTTAGTGTTCTAGAAAAAGCGTTCTGTCAAATCTTTCCTTTTGAATCCTAGGGGTCTTTGATTTTAGTGATCTAGAAAAAGAATTCTGTCAAATCTTTTCATTTGAATCCTAGGGTTCTTTATTTTAGTGTTGTAGAAAAAGAATTCTATCAAATTTTCCCGTTTGAATTATAGGATTCTGTTATTTTAGTTATCTAGAAAAAGCATTCGGGCAAATTTTTCCTTTTGGACTCTAGGGTTCTTTATTTTAGTGTTCCAGAAAAAGCATTCGGTTAAATTTTCCCTTTTGGACTCTACGGTTTTTTTATTTTAGTGTTCCAGAAAAAGCATTCTGTCAAATTTTCCCTTTTGAATCCTAGGGTTGTTTTATTTTAGTGTTCCAGAAAAAGCATTCTGTCAAATATTTCCTTTTAAATCCTAGGTTTATTTATTTTAGTTTTCCAGAAAAAGCATTGGTCAAATTTTCCCTTTTGGAATCTAGGGTTGTTTTACTTTAGTGTTCTAGAAAAAGCGTTCTGTCAAATCTTTCCTTTTGAATCCTAGGGGGCTTTGATTTTAGTGTTCTAGAAAAAGAATTCTGTCAAATCTTTTCATTTGAATCCTAGGGTTCTTTATTTTTGTGTTGTAGAAAAAGAATTCTGTCAAATTTTCCCGTTTGAATTATAGGATTCTGTTATTTTAGTTATCTAGAAAAAGCATTTGGGCAAATTTTCCCTTTTGGACTCTAGGGTTCTTTATTTTAGTGTTCCAGAAAAAGCATTCTGTCAAATTTTCCCTTTTGAATCCTAGGGTTGTTTTATTTTAGTGTTCCAGAAAAAGCATTCTGTCAAATATTTCCTTTTAAATCCTAGGTTTATTTATTTTAATGTTTCAGAAAAAGCATTCTCTCAAATTTCCCTTTTGAACTCTAGGTTTCTTTTATTTTAGTGTTCTAGAAAAACTATTATGTCAAATTTTTCATTTTTAATCCTAGGGTTCTTTATTTTAGTGTTCCAGAAAAAACATTCTGTCAAATTTTGCCTTTTGGACTCTAGCTTTCCTTTATTTTAGTGTTATAAAAAAAGCATTAGGTCAAATTTTCCCTTTTGGACTCTAGGTTTCTTATATTTTAGTGTTCCAAAAAAAGCATCGGTGAAAATTTTCTTTTGGGACTTTAGGGTTCTGTTATTTTAGAGTTCCAGCAAAGCATTCTGTCAATTTTTCCCTTTTGAATCCTAGGGTTCTTATATTTTAGTGTTCCAGAAAAAGCATTATGTCAAATTTTTCCTTTTGAATCCTATGGTTCTTTATTTTAGTGTTCCAGAAAAAGCATTCTGTCAAATTTTCCCTTTTGGGCACTAGGGTTCTTTAATTTTACTGTTCCAGAAAAAAACATTCTGTCAAACTTCCTTTTGGACTCTAGGGTTCTTTTATTTTAGTGTTCCAGAAAAAGCATTGTGTTAACTTTCACTTTTGGAATCTAGGGTTGTTTTACCTTAGTGTTCTAGAAGAAGCGTTCTGTCAAATCTTTTCCTTTGAATCCTAGGGGTCTTTGATTTTAGTGTTCTAGAAAAAGCATTCTGTCAAATCTTTTCATTTGAATCCTAGGGTTCTTTATTTTAGTGTTCTAGCAAAAGAATTCTGTCAAATTTTCCCGTTTGAATTATAGGATTCTGTTATTTTAGTTATCTAGAAAAAGCATTCGGGCAAATTTACCCTTTTGGACTCTAGGGTTCTTTATTTTAGTGTTCCAGAAAAAGCATTCGTTTAATTTTCCCTTTTGGACTCTACGGTTTTTTTATTTTAGTGTTCCAGAAAAAGCATTCTGTCAAATTTTCCCTTTTGAATCCTAGGGTTGTTTTATTTTAGTGTTCCAGAAAAAGCATTCTGTCAAATATTTCCTTTTAAATCCTAGGTTTATTTATTTTAGTGTTTCAGAAAAAGCATGCTCTCAAATTTCCCTTTTGAACTCTAGGTTTCTTTTATTTTAGTGTTCTAGAAAAAGCATTATGTCAAATTTTTTATTTTTAATCCTAGGGTTCTTTATTTTAGTGTTCCAGAAAAAGCATTCGGTCAAATTTTTCCTTTTGGACTCTAGGGTTCTTTTATTTTAGTGTTGTAGAAAAAGCATTCTGTCAAATTTTCTCTTTTGGAGTCTAGGGTTCTTTTATTTTAGTGTTCCAAAAAAAGCATTCTGTTCAATTTTCACTTTTGGACTTGAGGTTTCTTTTATTTTAGTGTTCAAGAAAAAAGCATTCTGTCCAATTTTTCCTTTTGAATCCTAGTGGTCCTTCATTTTAGTGTTCTAGAAAAAGCATTTTGTCAAATTTTCCTTTTAGGCTCCACGGTTTTTTTTATTTTAGTGTACCAGAAAAAGTATTCTGTCAAATTTTCCCTTTTGAATTATAGGATTCTTAAATTTTAGTGTTCCAGGAAAAGCATTCTTTCAAATTTTCCATTTTGGACTCTAGTGTTCTTTTATTTTAGTGTTCAGAAAAAGTAATCTGTCAATTTTTTCCTTCTGAATTCTAAGATTCTGTCATTTTAGTTATCTATAAAAAGCATTCTGTCAAATTTTCCCTATTGGACTCTAGGGTTCATTTATTTTAGTATCCTAGAAAAAGCATTGTGTCAAATTTTCCCTTTTGAATTATAGGATTCTGTAATTTTAGTTATCTAGAAAAAGCATTCTTTCAAATTTTTCCTTTTCGACTTAAGGTTTTTTTTATCTCAGTGTTCTAGTAAAAGCATTCTGTCTAATTTTCCCTTTTGGAGTCTAGGGTTCTTTTATTTTAATGGGTCCAGAAAAAGCATCCTTTCAAATTTTCCTTTTGGACTCTAGGGTTCTTTTATTTTAGTGTTCCAAAATAAGCATTGTGTCAAATTTTCCCTTTTGAATTTTAAGATTCTGTTATTTAAGTTATCTAGAAAAAGCATTCTGTAAAATCTTCCGTTTTGGACTTCAGGGTTCTTTTGTTTTAATGTTCCAGAAAAAGCATTCTGTCTAATTTTTCCTTTTGAATTTTAGGATTCTTTATTTTAGTATCCCAGTAAAAGCATTGGGTCAAATTTTTCCTTTTGGACTCTATGTTTCTATTATTTTAGCGTTCCTGAAAAAGCATTCTGTCAAATTTTCCCTTTTAAGTTATAGGATTCTGTTATTTTAGTTATCAAGAAAAAGCATTCTGTCAAATTTTTCCTTTTAAATCCTAGGGTTCTTGATTTTTACTGTTGCAAAAAAACAATCTGTCAAACTTCCCTTTTGGACTCTAAGGTTCATTAATTTTACTGTTCCAGAAAAAACTTTTTGTCAAACTTCTCTTTTGGACTCTAGGGTTCTTTTATTTTAGTGTTCCAGAAAAAGCATTGTGTTAAACTTTCCCTTTTGAATTATAGGATTCTGTTATTTTAGTTATCTAGAAAAAACAGTCTGTCAAATTTTGCCTTTTGGAATCTAGGTTTCCTTTATTTTAGTGTTCCAGCAAAGCATTCTGTCAATTTTTTTCTTTTGAATCCTAGGGTTCTTTATTTTAGCCTCCTAGAAAAAGCATCGGTCAAATTTTCCTTTTGGACTCTAGGGTTTTTTTATTTTAGTGTTCTAGAAAAAGCGTTCTGTCAAATCTTTCCTTTTGAATCCTAGGGTTCTTTGATTTTAGTGTTCTAGAAAAAGTGTCGGTCAAATTTTCGCTTTTGGACTCTAGGGTTCTTTGATTTTAGTGTTCTAGAAAAAGCGTTCTGTCAAATCTTTCCTTTTGAATCCTAGGGTTCTTTGATTTTAGTGTTCTAGAAAATGCCTTTTTTTTAAATCCTTCCTTTTGAATCCTAGGGTTCTTTATTTTAGTGTTCTAGAAAAAGCATTCTGTCAAATTTTTCCTTTTGAAATATAGGATTCTGTTATTTTAGTTATCTAGAAAAAGCATTCTGTCAAATTTTTTCTTTTAGACTTTTAGGTTCTTTTATTTTAGTGTTCCAGAAAAAGCATTCCGTCAAATTTTTCCTTTTGAATATTTTAGCAACGTGATATTTTGAAAGGGGGATAATTATGTTTAAAGTTCTTTTTAACATTTTTATAATTGGCGAAGTTTAGAAAATTTATAAAAATTTAACCATGGCTCCTTTTTTGAGATTTTAAATTTTAATCTTAGTAGTGAAGTGCAAGTTTCCTCCGTATGGGGCAGTGGTGAAGCCATTGCCTGGTATATTTATTTTACAATATTTTCTTTCGAAACAGTAAATTATGAGTCAAGTATTAGTTCAAGAATAACCAAGTCATACAAATCATTCCAATGTATCTACAGAATGGTTTGAAAACCTTTTCACCCCTATAGAAAAGTAGTTTGTTGACGAATATGGGCCAAAACGATTTCAAATTAAGATCTTTTGTTATATGTGTTAACGATGTGGTTTTTGGAATTCGTATCTTGGAAGACCGTTTTTGCAGTGACGTCGAGAGTGATCGTACTACAGATGCCTCCACCTCTGCACATGTTTTCCTTCACTTTGAGGTTCATCGTGTTCTCGGTTTTTCCTCAACTGATCCTGACAGAAACTGTTTATGTTCCCACTCTAGTATCGTTATCTTCAGAGGGACTTGTCTCCTGAATCTTTCAATGAGTCATGTTGCACATCCTCTATGCTTTTGTCAGAATGTACACTTTTCCATACACTTAAAATTAGTCCCTTTTCCAAACTGTAGAAGCTCATGTCCGTCATCAGAAATATAAAATTAAAACAATATTAACCAGGTTGAGAAAACTTTCAGACATCTGAAATATAAAATTAAAACAATATTTACAAGGGTTGACAAGACTTTCGGACCTACCATTCAGATACCTCAGATCCAGAACTAAGAAATGCACCTAAAATATATTAATTAGTTTAGAATGTTGGGCAAAGACTAACGAGGGAGTAACCGCTACTAAATGTGTAAATGAGAGGAAAGGGTTTTATTTTCAGGAACATAAAATGTGTGTAAAACACAGCTCGAGAAAACTACTTGGAGTGTTATGCTCTAGAAAAACTCGTAAATCTCTCATTGCATCCAAATGACCTCAGTGCAAAAATGAAATAAAATATACACAATTTAGAAAGATCCACAATGAAGTCTTTTCCAACATAAACATGCCCGCAATATGGTAATTTTGGCGCATTTTATTTGTTAGTAAATTAAGTAGTGGAGCGGGGAGGGTGTTTCCCTCTCACAGTGCTATTTAAGCCAATTTGATTTTGGAAAACAGTATCCTATTATTTGCACTGTTTATTAGGGCATAGTTTATATATAACTACCCATTTCCTCGAAATCAGTCGAATTATAAGAACCCTGATCAAGAAGGTTGGACTGTTTGCTGGATAGAACTCAAACTTGAACAGACTGAGAATTATTTGGTAATTATAGACATTCGATTATTTTTTGTTTATCTAATGATGCCAAATCATCTACTTCAAACTGTTCATAGAAGTACGTGAGGATATTTTACCGAACTTCAATTTGAATCAAAAGTGAGTTCGAATTATATATGTAGCCTACTTCTCTCTGATGATGATATTATTGTCCCCAAATAATAAAATAGTTCAGTCCATAAAATTTTCCTTAGGCATCAATCTCAGTTATCTTTTGCTATCCAATGACTACCTCCTGGCCTTTGCGTGTTGCTTAGATTCTAAGCCTTGTGGAACTGTTCCTACTGAACATAAGAGTGATAAATAAGTTCACTGCCGCCTTAAAACCAGTTGCGTTGACTAGAAGAAACTCGTTTGCCTTGAAATAAGTCCGTCTAAGGAGAGAAAACCCCTTCATTTCCAATCCCCGCTACCTTGGGAGAATAGTAAAGGTCAACATACCAAACTCGCGTGGTCTCAATTATTCTGACTTATGACCATATGACCTTACGACCTTCAAAACTTTCAATAAATCCAGAACTAACGTTGGTAGGATTTTTGCAATTAAATCATTCGAAAGAAAATGTAAAACAACATGAAACTTTTAAATTTCGTTAGAATCGGTCGAATAGTTACGATGTTATTGAAAAAAAACTCATTAATAACTAAAATGTTACCACACGACCGTTCGACCTACGAACCGACATAGTAACTTCTAGAATCGCGTGCACGCGACAAAAAATGGGAAGGCTATAGAAGTAAATCCATATATAAAATCCGGAATTTACTCCCTAAGACGATTTGTTGTTAACATTGACCTCCTTTCGGCAACTTCTGCAGTCACCCGGTCTCGTAAATCTTGTTGGTGTGATCGAGAAGGAAGGAAGCTTTTCTCTCCATAAATATTCTCCCAGGTCCTGTACTTTGAAAAGTTCACTCTCTTCTTGCCATCCGGTGAGAGCATAATATGAAAAGAAGCTTTCCTCTCCATACATATTCTCACAGGTCCTGTACCTTTTAAAGTTCATTCTCCTCTTGCCATCCGGTGAGAGCATAATAAGGAAGGAAGCATTTATAATAAGGCCTTGCTCGACTGGCGTAAAGTTGGACGCCACGGGCTCTGTTATCTCACGAGATTTATTCGATCCCAATCCTATATACTAAAACAAGTGTGAAGAAAATTGAACGCAGATTGCATTTAATGGATCAAAACGTGTCAAGCTCAAGATCTGAACTGTCACAGGTGGAAACTTCTTTGGAACACATTTTATGACCAAATAGGGCCTCACGCTCCATTTGGAGAGGAGTGAGAATGTAAGCTCCTATTTAGGCATCATCAAACCCAGCTATAAAATTTTATTTAAGATCAGAGTAGTATTATAGTCGAGGATATAATAATAAAGGAGGTGCCAGAGGTTACTTGGGTTGAGAAAAATTGAATCGCCTCTTTTCTACCATGTACGTATGTATGCAAGGAGTAACCTTGTAAGTCTTTGAAATACAGGGTGTCCCCTCAAAGTGTCCCCACCTTTTGTCTTCCCATTATTCAAATATTTTGTTTTGATTTCGGTGTTTATTGACATAGACACAAGTCTAATGAGTAAAATTAAAGAAAATAACATTATATTTAAGAAAATTAAATGGCTGAGGAATTTTTTAAGGAAATATCTCAAAAATAAGGTTTACGCAGCCAAACCAGCGACATTCGATAACTCGAAAGAAGAAATTAAAAGACAATGTCTCGCAATTCCAAATGAAATGTTCCACAATGTTGTCAAATCCATTGGTCCGTTGTGGTTGGAAAATGGTGGAAACACGTTTGACCATTTGCAAACAGGCATGAATGAGTAGACTATTGAATTTTCTTAAATTTCATGTTATTTTCTTTAACTTAACTCATTAGACTTGTCTCTATGTCAATAAACACCGAAATCAAAACAAAATATATGACTAATGGGCAGTCAAAGAGTGAGTACATTTTGGGGGAACACCCTGTATTAGCTCCATTGATCAACCAGCGAATAACAATCTCCTGCGAAACCGTGCCATGACTTGATGACACCATTTGCCTTTAGGTATTACACCGAAACAATATAAGTTGAACCCCTAAAATTTTTTAAAAATCAAGAAGATTCTGGTGCGAAACTTACTTCCATTTCAGAACTCAATCTGCTTTGCCATTTCAAAACGAGCAAACTATAGATGAGAAATAGCCTTAATCGATTTAACTGCGTAGAGATCTAGGGTTGCAATGTCTTCTACTTATTTAGTATATCTGTCGACGATAAGCAAAAGATAGTAGAAGTCATAAAATTGTAGGTAGGGATATGACATTCCACTATAAATTGTTAAGAATCGTACGCCAGGCAGCTCTATTTGTTGAAAAGGTAGTTTGGTAAGTTTGTGTGACCCTCTGATTGACAAGATATACTCGTACAAGAAGTTGTTTAAGATCCTTCCTCGACGACGGTCATACGAAGTGAATGCGAATAAGAAAAATCTTTAAAATAACTCAGAACAACAAACTTACTCGTAAAGACTTGTTAACCTTAATTTTAGGATCAGAGCTTAAGAGAGAGAATCCTCAAAGTTGCCTGTTGTCTTTCAATAGAATCTCTTAGAAAAGGAAAGCTTTATTGGCCTCCCGCGAATGCCTGGTAACCTAGCTACTCGAAAAGGTCGGTAGAGAAGATCTTGGCACCCATTGGCATGGTTTCAAATTATTGGGGTACAGCAGTAGCTAAGAGTGTTAAGGTTTATTCAATGCGTCTGGCTGTGAGAGATGGTTTTGTTTGGAGCAAAAGGACTGGTTTGCGATTTTGTTGGTGGAGTTGACCGTGAAAATGTATTAGCTGATACGATTATTTTGGGGTTCTTTCCATTGTATGTACATCGTTAAGGAACTTGATATTGAAATCCAATTGCTTGGCAGTTAATGGAGAGTGATTTAGGGCGAGGTTTTGAAGTGGAAAGAAAGTGCTTTATGATTGATAATAATATTACCATACATTAAATCTTTGGATAATTGAAAAAGATCTTTCACTCGGATCTATGCAGCCTGTGGTCATCCTTCTAAAGAAAATAGTTAAGGAACCCATTTTGATTTTTCTAATTGCTCTAATGCATCATATCTCTCAATACTTGAGTGAGTGGAAGACTAATTGGGAACTCGCAGAATGGGTGGTGAAGGGTTGTAGAGCTTATGATCGCAGCTGTAACATTTGAAATACAGGATTCGCACTTGGAAAGCAGTGGAAAAGAGACATTCCTTCTCTGTGGGCTAAGAGGAAATAAAATAATAGCAGGGTTTTTATGTTTTCGAAAGAGGTAAATAGACAGAAATTCCAATTTTTAAACCATATGAAAGTGGCCATTCGCAAATTTCTTTACAGTGAAAACTATAATTTTTATGATTAAATACAAGGAATCGAAATCTGATATGCAATGTGTAGCAAGTTAAGGTTCCAGAAATCATGTCTATCCCTCACTAAGCAACTATTATGCTAGTCTCCAAGAGCAACCATTTTTTTCAGTTTCGCTCTCACTCTTTCTCTCTCCAACTCTTCCCCTCCCTCTCCAACTCTCTCCAATTCTAGCCTATATCTCCCTCTTTCCCTCTCTCACTCTCTTTCTCCCTATCTTACTCTCTCTTCAGCTCTTACTTTCTCCTGCCTTCTCTCTCTCCCACCCTCTCCATCTTAATCTCTCCACCCCACGCTCTCTCTTCCACTCTCACTCCTCCTATCTATCTGGATTTCTCTTCCTCTCACTCTCCTCCTCTCACTTCCTCTGATCACCTTCATCTCCCTCTTATTTCCTCTATTCCTCTTTCCTCTACTCTTCAATCCTCTATCCCACCTTCTTCAAGATGCTTCATCTATTTACGCATGTCCAACACTCTTCACTCTACAGATAATTTCCCAAATTGTGGAAATTTCTTTTATGTAAGTCCACTTTTTATAATAAAAAATTAACTGGAGGAGAAAGGCGTTTCCGACGAAGCTCCCATGTTCTTCCACGACAGCGTTAAAAGGAAATGAGGTGAAATGCGAGATTAAAAAAAAATATGTGCACACAATTTTATCCTCCCAATTTGCATTTTTATCCATTTTTTTCTAAAAGAAATGAATTCCCCTTTCGTTCGTAAAGTGATAATAGAAAATAACATAAATGGTAATAAGGAGAGGGAGTGAAAAAAGAACTTAAATCTAAATTTAATTATACTTAGGAATATTATTTCTACGGTCACAAAGTTCATTTCTCATATTTTAATCTCTCATCAAATTACCAGGAAAGTTCATAAACTTTTATATAGTATTTTAATTCCTAATTTTATACTGCGTACTCTAAATTTCGGTATATACCAATTTAAAGAGAGACACAATTATGCAATTTGGTTTTTAAACAAAATTCCTTTGAATATTTTGTTAAATAATTGATTCTATCGTCTAATCATGACCAACACTTGGTATAATTTTCCTTGCTACAAGACCCAATATTCAAGATATTCGGGCTAAAGTTAACGATTTTTAATGTCTCATTTTTTCAAGAACATGACGTTGATGTAGGAGGGAACAGTTAATGGCGTTGGATAGCAAATAAAATTTTAGTTGTGAAAAAGTCAGCGGACATGGAGGACTGGAAACTATCCGAATAGTGGAAAAGAGTACCTACATCACGATGATTCGTGCCGGGTATCAAAATACTGCCGTTATGATTGGTGCTCAATGTTCTGTTCAAACCTTAAAGACTGTACGAAGTAACCTGGGCAGCTGCAAGAGCGACTTCGAAACCGTGTTAAGCCGAAATGGACACAGCAGGCGTTCTGACTACGTCCGTATCTTGAAATTCATCCAACAACTACAGCACAGGGTGATGGAAGACCCGAGCAAGTGAATCTGGGCTTTGGCGAGAGAGATGGGTGTTGGAGTCACTCCCATGAAGCTGGCCCTAAATGAGAACATTCGCTACCACTCGTAGTAGAGGCGCAAGGCACAAATGCTGACAGAAAAGGCCAAGAAGAACCGTTTGACGAAGGTAATGAACCGCCAGAATAAACTGAGGCATCCCGTTGAGCCACGCACGATTTGGTTGTGCTGAGATGAAAAGCACTTCTGCCAGGACCAATTTCACAATACCCAGAACATCAGGTGCTTGCCTACAATACATGTGATAGTCAATGTATCTTGAAGACCAAGTTTCCCCAGACTGTGATGGTCTGTGGTTTTGTCTCCAGTGATGGTGGCGTAATGCAGTGCAAAATCTTTGATAAAGGTCTCAAAGTCAATTCAGACGGCTATATGAGCAGCTGGAGAGTGTGGCCAAACCCTGGCTGGAGAGGGTTACAGCAGGAAGCCCATTCTTAAGAAAAGCGTCAGAAATGGTTCTCGGAGAATCTCAACTGCTTTGCCTGTAACATTGAGGCTGAACTTGTAGCCAAGATCAAGTAGGTGTTCGAAGATCTTTCCAGCGACACTCAGCACCGCATTCGCACCAAGTTCCTGATACATCTTGAGGACGAAATAGAAGCTGAAATCGGCATTTTTGAGTACGCCGTTAGGTTCCAGTCCTATTCTAGCTATTTTTTTAAATTTTAAAATACATTTAATTTGGCTGATACTTTGCGCTTGTTTTTCTTTTATCCAACCCTAAAATTTAGCCTGAACACTCCGTATAAGTTACAATATTAGTAGTATGATTTCGAAATTGTGTCTGAATTTAAACCATAAAAATGAAACATATGGATACGAATATAATATCGTATGGGTACTTTTTAGTTGTGAATTTTCCTAAAATTTGTTATCAACTTTTTATTTGTTAGATCTTTAGAGCATATCAGATATGTTTAATTAGAAGCTCATTTCACTATGAAGTCCATTATTTAAAGAATTTATTCAATTTTAATTACTACTTGGAATATTTGTTTAAATAGACTTGAACTCCCGCTATCAATACTCTAGTTTTCACGACAAAAAGTCTCTTGGAATCCTGTGTCATATACAATTTTACGTGTACGTCCTGCGAAGTCATTATATTTGTCGGAGAGGCCTTAAATTAAAATACAGGATCGGTAAGTATTTGAGTGTCTCTCGCAGGATAAATATTCCATTTTTTAAACCAGAACTTTCCTCAATAAGAGAACCATCCGAAAAATATCTACCACAACAACTCAGACTCTTTTTCTGTTCTATCTTCTGCTACCAACTTTAGGACTTACGGCGGTTAAAATAGCAATGATTTGCAGCTCCACACTACGTTAGGCAGGACAGGGTGACGCTCGTCACCGTCTATATTCATCATTTCAAGCATTTGCCTCCCACTATTTAAATAAACCCTTTCTTATATTTCTGATATTTTTGATCTTGTGCAACTTGTTTCCAATTTTTGGCATATTTTTCAAGATTATCTCTCCATATTATTTTTTTCTTCCTTTCGGCCGTCTTTTATCAAGTGGAGGCTAATCGGTGAGATTTCTGGTAAATCTATCGTCTCGAAATCTTGCTACATGGCCTGAGCAGCTCTATTTTAGTTTTCTTATAACTTCCCCTATATCTAAAAGTTTGTTTTATGTCCACGCATCAAAATGGCTGATTTTAGTTCCTGCCAAGTTATATGCATTCTAAAGCGTTTCTGTGTTGTTCTAAGTTTCAATATGTTTTGGGGTCAGGCTTCATGTTTTTGCTGCATGGGTCATAGTTGGGATTATCCATTGGTTGTATACTTTTCTTTTCAGGCAGATGGTCATTTTGCTTTTGAAGACGATGCTCTCCTTTCTAAATTCTTTCGATCATCGAGTGTGGCTGTATTAAATTAACCAATCTAACATACACTTGCTTACCGCGGATCAAGAGTATCTCTGAGACTTGCCCATTGCAGTGTTTAGGAGGAAAATCATTGCTATTTTAACGTTATTTCATAGCTGCTTCTTTGGACTTAAAATTTTCGAACCACTTTTGATAAAAAAAACTATCTCCTTAAAGAAACAATTCCACTTGCGTTCGCGCATTCAAACGTTTAAATAACTCCTTCACATTAAAAAGCAACCAATTTACTAGCTCATTTTACATGATTAGAAAAATTCAGTCTCTGTTCTCTGGTTTCTGACGAATCCCCCCCAAAAGTTTCCATATCGATATTTGGAAGATTTATTATTATTTTTCAATTTTTGCAGATTTTATCTGTCCTTTAATTATATTTATGTAGGAATCATCGATTTATACTATTTTAAGCACAATTTTACCTTTCTGATATATTTGAAAAGACTTCTTGCCTATTTTAATTGTCTTCCATATTTTAATTTCAGATTTTACTTGAATTTCCTTGTTCTTATTTAAAATCACTTTTGCATGTTTTAATTTCATTTTAATTATGTTTGTTCTGTAATCACTAAATCATAGTTTGTTTGTTTGTTTTTCGAATTTTAGTCGTTGATGATAGTCTCTGAACTCAAACAAATGAGCCACCTAATATATGAGTAAAGATGAAAATTAGGAGACTGTGAGCTCATACTTCACTCATATATTGAGATGACCGAAACAACTCTCCAAGAGGATGAGCTACCACCTAAAAAACCGAGCTCCAAAAATACACATAGTAGAAAAACAGGAAAGATGCCTTAACAGAAAATTGATGGAGGAAAATATAGAAAAAATATTTACACTCTCCTCCAAATAGAACCCAGTTACTCTTCCTTGAAGCTATAAACATTCAAGAAAAGAAACCCAGGTTAAACATAAAATTCAATTCCAACAGCATACTTTCAACTGCGGGAGGACGGAGTCAAGCAACAGTGCGCACTCAACCTATTCGCCCCAATTTTCTATTCATTATAGGAAAGGAGCTTAACTTCTGCCCACTACCAGTCGGTCGGAAGTTTCATACCTATGACCTGTACCCCTTCACTGCCTTAATGTGATTTAGTTTGCTTACTCGATTCTTTTTTTTTTGGTTTGTTAGTAATTTTGTAACCACATATTGCAATCTATAAACCCGTTTCTTGTAGCATTTGTCCACGTTGCTCTGAAGATGATACGTGCTGTATTGAAAGGCGTTAGTGTAATAAAACATTAAAGAAAAGTACATTAATTCACTTTTACATTCTTTAAGATAAACACTTTAAGTTTTCTATGAACCTTGGAGAGCTTATTCACGAAGTGAACAAAGAAGAGTAAGTAAATATACAACAAATCGAGAGGATTAAAAAGAGACTTATTAAGACAAAATTAGCCGTCGCTTTCAATAAAACCTGTCATGATGAATATATACTCCTTAAATTCACACATACATACACACACACGTCAACGACCTACGTCCTCTAGAAAAACGAGCGAATTGCGGTCTCAATCGTCAATGACTTCGGGTAGATGAGCGTACGAGGCTTTCCGTGCCCCGTTCTTGGTGATCAGTCTTCTCGGACTCCGTGGCACTAACTCTTCAGCGAGCTGTGGGGATATTAATGTGCAGTTGTCATGGCACGTCAAATCATTCGTGCACAACCACTCTCCCGGATCATGCATCATGATGTCTGCCCAGGAAAAGAATCCTACTCAGCATTGAAGGATCCAAGGAGAAAAAAAAGATGTAACAACCCTCTCATAGTCTTCATATTGCATTGATTCACGGCAAGATTACTGGCATACACTTCTTTTTAATTAATACTTTAATTAGCTGGTGGCGTTTTAAAATATATATCTTTTAATTGTTCTTGCTAAAACAATGATAGGCATTTTAATTACTTCTTGAAATGATTTCTTAATTGTGAAATTACGGCAAAAAGAAATTACATTGGTGAGCTAAATATTAGGCTGATTCGCCTCATATAAAATTTGCTCTTTACTCGAAATGAAGTATTTCTTCAAATTCAAATGATAAATTTTCACTGTTATTGCATGCAGCAACCGTAAGGGAATTTGATACCGTAAAACAATGAGGTTCCGGCATATTCCTTCCAAATCTGACAAAATAGTTTGCTTTATAATGAAATTTCTTATCCCAATGTAGTCCTCTAAAATCAATATATTTTCTTCTCACAAAATGGTTTGAGGTCACAAGTATCCCTTTTCCGGGGTTGCTCCGCATGTAGGGTTGAGTCTCAGTAAGCCTGACGCTTTGGTATAAACACCGTCATTCTTCATCTCGCAAATACATCATCTTTCAATCGGCTTTCATTCCTACATGATCCACAAGAGTGAGTAGTTTATTAAGTGGTGAAAGAATAAGAATGAAAGCAGAGAAAAATTAAATGATAATAGAAGCTAGATTACTTCGACTTGCATTCGAAAATAGTTTTATATTGTCTTAGGTTTTTCAACTGATTCTATATAAATTGACCTCGCTCAATACGAAAATGATAATATTTTTCATCTATCAGGTCAATTTTTTGTTCTATGAAACATATGGGTCATACCCATTATTATGTTCTCCGTAGTCCATTTTTGCGTACATTATGTTTACAGCTAGATAGATACAAGGAGCTAAAACTGGACCAGAAGCTACAAAACTATAATGAAATTCAGTAAATCAAGGAAATTTCAGTAGAACTTATTATAATGAAAAATAACAAAAACAAAACATTTAATTGGAAAATAAGGAGGACTTAATTGGTTTTCTCTCATCTGTGGCTCCAGGTTCATATCTTTTCCAATACCAACAGTAATCTGCCATCATGTTGATGTCCCAACGACCTTGTTGCCTTTCTTCCATCATCTGTTTATCCTGATGGGAGCCTTTCCTCTTGTCCATTACTGTAATCCAGACAACTTCCAAAAAGATATTCCATGTGAGAGCTCAAAAAATGAAATTTTATGGTCATACGAGCTCCCACTTTCCTAAAGCTTTCCAAAAGACTACTAATGATGGCTTCATACTCAGAATTTCGTAGCTTTCCAAGAAAGTTACTAATTAAAAAGCAATCCAAGTTTTCTTTTCTATTTCGTCCGATAGTCTTCTCATATTCTGGATCCTTCCTTAAAGTATTAATTTGGAAGCCATAAAAATACTCGCATGCAATTTTTACGCCACTTTCATGTAGAAACTTCTTTTTTATGTTAAAGAAAAGCTAGTTTCTGTTTATTGATTGCCTTCACTAGATATTTCATCAAAAACGATTATCCATTGAAAAATCAAATATGACAAGGGCTGATACAGAAAACCTGGTCATTTTCAAATTATTTTATCTGTAATGGGTATTTTTTAGCAATCATTAAAGGATTAAACAAATAAATAGACCTGATAATGAACAAATAAAAAAAAATTCTGGTACCTTAAAGCTAGTGCAACTATCTTCTCATGTATCAAGAGAAGATTTGAGACAATTAACGTCTTTGAGTCATGATCTATAAATATATTAAAAATTGCTTGGATTCCCAATTTAAATGTATAGGAATATTCTGAATAGGGGCGAGCCTAGAAATAGACCTCAGAGCCTTTTGCTAGCTGCGTTCATTTATAATCTCTTATAATCGTATAAAAAGAAGAAGGAATGCTATCTGAGAGAGGGCAATAGAGGTTAATTCAGGAAAAAGCGAGGATCATATTCCTTCTCCCAAGGTCATTCCGTTACATCCACATCCAATGAAAAGTTGTGCCCGAGTTTGAAAATGGTTATTCACTCCAAAGGCCAATCTATTTGAATGATTTTAAACCTTTATTTTCACTAACAGAATGAAAAACCGTAAGTGTTCTGCTACAAGACTCAAAATATTGATTGATTGGTATCATAGTTGCTGCCTTTTTGCCTGAAAATGTCATTTAAACTGCTCCCGGTTTACATTGATGTGACAAGTACTTATTTATACATAATTTTAATTGGCTGTGTAATAGAACATTGTGGGGATATTTTTTGCATCACAAAGCTACTGAGGTTAGGCAGCGAAAACTTTATAATTATTTCTGGCTTTTTTTTTATCAAAATATTTACGTAAACGATATGTCTTCTTCTGCCCTTGGGTAAAATGAACTGAGAGTTAGTATTATTTCTTTTCCTTTTAAAAAAGAAGACCAGGAAAAATCAAAAGGTAGATCTTGATTTTCGAAGAAGCTGATGTCAAGGTTCTGTCCCCACGGAAGGAGTTATGTCAAGAAACGAATTCCCTTGCATTGATTAGGTGGTTACAGGAAAGATTCAGGTCAATTAAGACTGAATCAAATAAAAGGAAGGTTCCTGGAATCAGCTCAAAAGACTGAGTTTATTCCATATTATTAAGAGAAAACGAAGCAAAAAAACCCTCGATATTTATCGCAAATTAAGAACGAAATGGGAAAGCAAAAGCCAAGAAATGCGTCCATTAAATATGCAATGCCTAGAAAGAAAAAAAGATTAAATATAATCCTACAGAGAAAATTTACACTAGGAATTTGTAAGCACTTAGTGGTATCGAAAATGGTGGTGGTGGGGGTAAAGATGGGATAAATAAAATAGACAGTGATCATGTGATTCTAATTAACGTGTCCCAAATTCAGTTCGAGATATTAGTTGCTCAATTTTGGACTGATAATTTCTGCTTCATCATGGTGCAGTTAAACTGCCTCTGGTCCTCCTAAGAGCCTTAGTGTTTTTTTTTATTCTTATTCTTATTTGCATTGGGTGAATAATTGTTGGTGTAAAGTAATTTCTACATCTTTAGCCAAACGCCCCATTATTATTAAATGATAGATTAAAATGCACATTTTGTCCATATATATATATATATATATATATATATATATATATATATATATATATATATATATATATATATATATATAATGAAAAAACTCACAAAGTGGCTCGTGAGGAAAGCAACAATTTTAAAATATAACCCACAGGAAAATGAAAAGAAGAATCCAAGCACTTTCGAACTATATTTGCAAGTTCATTTTCAAGGAATAGGATGAAAATAGAGAAGACAACCTTATATAGGGTACAAAGCTACGAAGGAAACGCCCATCACATATTACAAACCAATGGAAAAACACAAAAACAAGGCAGAAAAAACAAAAAAAAGAACAATAGGCAACTAATAACAGACATATGCATCCCTAAAACGATATACACACAACAACGCCATGTATATGAATGGAATATGGTCGGTGAAAAATAACAAACATTTTAAAGGATTATCATTAGAGCGAAAATATTTAGGACTAAGAGTTAATCCACAGTCACAGCAGAGACACGTGGTGAATTACGCAATGCGAATGATGTTACACTAATAAAGAGTGACAACAGGCTGCATTATGAAGTTATTTCATTTAATACAAGATTTTTAAAACAGGGTCGAGTTTAAATAAACCAGGGAAAATAAAGGGTGTTCCAATAACTTGGACCGATTTTAAATGTGAGTAAAGTTTAAGCGTCTAATGATTTTTTTTCCTTTTCTTTCAGATTTAACAACTTAAGTCCTCGGCAATTTCAACCATGGAAAGAATAACAATCGAACAACGTGTTAAAGTTATCGAAGCCTATTACGAAAATGGACGTTCAAACAGAAACGCATTTCGGGCACTTCGTGATCTTTTTGGTTAACATAATTGACCAACCGAGAGTGCAATTCAGAAAATTGTTTTTAAATTCGAACAAATGGGGTTGGTGGCAGATATGAAAACGCCATTGCGTTCTCGTTTACGCCGTTCAACTGAAAACATTGCTGCAGTGCACGAGAATGTGGCCGAAGATCCAGACACCTCTATTCGTCATCCCCGCAGGAATTGAACCTCTCCACAACAACGTTACATCGAATTTTGACAAAAGATTTGTCTCTGCACGCTTATAAAATTCAATTGGCAAAAAAACTGAAGACTGCTAACCATTTAAAGCACCGCACATTCGTCAATTGGGTGCACGAGCAAAGACAAGCCGATGATGATTTTTCGCAAAAAATGATCTTTAGTGATGAAGCCCATTTTCATCTTGGTGGATTCGTTAATATGCAGAATTGTGGCATTTGGGCTGATAAAAATCCCAGGAAGATTGTTGAAAATCCACTGCATCCACAAAAGGTCACTGTTTGGTGTGCATTTTTTGCTAGCGGAATCATTGGGGTGTTAATCTTCGAAAATGATGCCGGGAATTCTGTTACGGTGACAGGCGAGCGATACCGTGCCATGATAACCAACTTTTTATCGCCTGAATTTAATTCTATGGATGTCGAAGATTGGTGGTTGTAACAGGATGGCGGCAAATGCCACACAGCCAATGCAACAATGGCTTTATTGAATGAGAAGTTCCCAGGTCGCATCATCTCTCGAAACAGCGAGGTCAATTGGCCACCACGATCGTGTGACTTGACGCTTTTAAATTTCTTCCTTTGGGGTCATCTCAAAAGTAAGGTATATGCCAACAAGCCAACAACAATCCAACAGCTGAAGGATGAGATAATAAGGCATATTGGTGAGATCGAGAGCAACTATGCAGAGACGTCATCAAAACTTTGACCATCGAGTGGAGGTGTGCCGCCGAAGCCTTGGCGGACATTTAGGCGATATTATTTTTCACACATAATTGCCATGACTCAAATAACATGATCCAATATTGAAGTCAATAAATTTTCACCAATAACACTGTTTTATTTACTGCTAACTTCAATCCGTCTTAATGGAATCCCCTATATTTATATTAGGTAAGATGCCAATTAAGGAACACTCGACAATATTTCTTTTTGTGAAATCAGCGGAATGATAAAGGAATTTTTCAGAATTCTAGTCAATGAAGTGGTTATTTTTAGATAAATGTAAAAATAAAGCGCTATTTATTTCACCTCTAGTAATATTTTTCTGTCTTGTTTTTGTGTTTCTCCATTGGTTTATACTATGTGATGGACGTTTCTTTCGTATCTTTGTACCCCATATAATGTTGTCTTCTTCATTTTCATGCTATTCCTTGAAAATGAACTTACAAATATAGTTCGAAAGTGCTTGGATTTTTCTTTTCATTTTCTTGTGGGTTATATTTCCATATATATATATATATATATATATATATATATATATATATATATATATATATATATATATATATATATACGAGGGGCGGTCAATAAGTTTTGCAATTCGGATATAAGGAAACGAGATATGAGGAAAGGTGTTTTATTATTTTTCAATATAACTACCCTCAACTTCAATGCACTTGCGCCACTTGTCCCTGAGGCTTCGAATTCCCGAATACCAGAAATCTCCCGACTGCTGTTCAATCCACTCCTGGACGGCGAGCTGGACATCTTCATGGTCCCCAAACCGGCGTCCACGCAGTGCAGCCTTGAGCTAGCGAAATAAAAAGTAGTCGCTAGGGGCCATATCTGGACTGTAGAGGGGATTGTTGAGCTCCTCGAATCCGCACTCGTGCAGGGCAGCTTGTGCAACTCTGGCCTTGTGGACTTTGACGACGTTGAAGTCAATCATGGGGCGTGAGGTTTGTAAGGACACAACGGGCAGAGAATTTGGACATGTCAAAATTGTCGTGGATATTCCAAGTTCTCGCTCGATTTCTTCGATCTTCACCTGTCGATTTTCGAGGATCCTCCTCTCTACACGGGGTACATTATACTCGTTGGTCACCTCTTACGGGCGTCCTTCCTGGACGGGGGTCATCTTCAAGGGACTCACGACCATGACGGAACTCCCTTTTTTAGCAGGCAATGGTTGCATAGGAAGGGGCTATGTCGGTGTACACTGCAACCATGCATTCATGGATCTCTTTTACATTCTTGCCTTCCTTGGTCAAAAATTTGATCAGTGCGTGGTGCTCAACCTTCTCCATTGTTGAAAAATTTGTGACTGACGATCTGCGATCAGCTACTGCTTCTTAAATAGACGAGGCAGGAGCGTGCGGCTGCAGGTCCTGACTTGTCATAACTTGTCCTAACACCCCCAAAAACAGCTATCCCCCTTCCTCTGTTTTTCCCTACCGATTCGCAAAACTTATTGACCGCCCCTCGTGTATATATATATATATATATATATATATATATATATATATATATATATATATATATATATTATATGAAAAGAAACTTACAACTTGCACGTGAGTCAAAATTATGATAAATAACACCGACAAGAAAAATGGAAAAACGATTCCGAGCGTTTTCGTCTTTATTCTAAAAGACCTCTTCATGGAATAACGTAGGTCAGGACAAACAATGTCTTAAATAGTAAGGAGTAGGGGCTTAAAACGGCTACCTGCATCAAAACCCTAACTAAGGGGGACAAATTCTTTAAATCACAAATTAAAGTGTTTAAAGAATTTGTACCCCCTAGTTAGGGTTTTGATGCAGGTAGCCGTTTTAACCTCCCCCCTTCCTCACTATTTAAGACATTGTCTGTCCTGACCTACGTTATTCCATGAAGAGGTCTTTTAGAATAAAGACGAAATCACTCGCAATCGTTTTTTCACGTTCCTTGTGGGTCTTATTTATCATATATATATATATATATATATATATATATATATATATATATATATATAGACTGATCTTCCGGCTCAGGATGAAAGTAAATACAATTGAGATAGGATACATATATTTTGACGTTTCGGGCTATACACGCCCATCTTGGAGGTATTATTAAACAAAACAGGGATTTGTAAAGGGGATATAAAAGTTTGAAACTAAACTGAAGGTTATAAATTACGACCACAGAATACTAAACAAGATAAAGATTATTAAATGAACACCAATTAATTCACGCGCATAAAAAGCTCACCTTACAGAATGAAAAGTCGAACAAGACTGAGAAGGTGAAGAGAATTATTAACGAAATTAATTGGTTGACGGTGCTGGTAAAATTATTGGTTGGTTGGGATTACGCAAATGAAAGTGGAAAAGACGATAAGTCACTATCGAGGAAGGGATTGTGTTGATTGATGAACAGTGATTTCAATATCCTCAGAGACGTAAGACTTCTTGAGTAGAACCCAGATTTAAAATTATTAATAGATACTTGGGTTTTACAACAAATGCTGTGTTAGCGAAATGACGAATTTCCTTTTTTACAAAGGGGATTACCAACCCGAGATGTGAACAGACTGGTCTTTAAGGAGCGCACGTTGCTTCCTATGTATGTCCCCTGGTTACACTCAGGCCAATTGAAGTTATATATCACCATGCTTCTGCTTTCGGGCAAGAGTCTACCCTTGCAGTTAAAAAACATTCCCAATTTAAAGTTATTAACAAAAACTATAGTAAATTTAATGTGTAAATAAAACTTTTTTAATAATAGAGAAAATTGGACTCGGGCAGTTATATATAATGGGCCCATTTCAGGGAGCACAAAATATCTTTTATTTTGGGGTACATTAATTGTTGGTAATTGGGAAAATAATTGTTATTCCTTAAAGTTTGGACACAGACAAATTTGCTGATTTTCAGTAACAGAATTTGAATTTCATTTTATATAATTGAAATATTAATTAATAGCATCTTGATGTAATTCTTATGATGTAAAGGTCGATGCACTTTGGGAGATTCACCCGATGAATCCGATGCATACCCCAGAAAAAGAAGTCAAGGGGGGGGGAGGGTAAGGTCTGATATTTTCTGTGTCCACACTTTAAGGATAGCTTGTATAAAAGACCAGGGTGGGATTCACCCTTTGAATCCGCTGCATTAACTTCAGATTTCCGTCAATTTGAGCTCATTCATTTATGATGCGCTATTCCGTCAGTGGAGGGGGGGGGGAGGGGTAAGGTCTGGCGAACGAGGAAACCATTATCTATCTCATTCTCTCTCATTCTTTCCCTCTCATTTTTTTCTCATTCTTTCTTTCCCATATTTAGCAGCACCCAACTTTCATTTTCTTTTCTATGCAACATATCTGAGCAAAACGAATCGAGAGCATTATTTTATACTTTCCTTTGTTACTGTTTTGTAATTAAGTGCGAAGTGCCGAGCTTTCAAAAGGTTTGGCACACGGGGGATTAATTAGTTGAACGCATCTCTGTCCACTATCTGGTTGCTTTCTGTCAAAATATTTTCGGCAATTCATTGCATGGTTGCTCCATTGAATAGCGAAGGAGAGTGCCAACAAGGCTTATCATATTTATATACAGGGTGTCCCTGAAGCCTGGACACATATGAAAGAAATATCATAATGATTCCCTCGTTCACTCGACCTTATCCTCCTTGACTTCTTTTTATGGTTATGCTGAAGGAGAAGGTGTAACCAATGATACGAGACACCTGAGGGAACAGCACATTATTAATGAATGTGCTCAAATTGACCGAAATTTGGAGTTTCATCCCGTGAATTTCGAAAAGATTATCGAACTTTGCATGGTTAAAATCAAAATTGAAGATATTATTTATTAATATTTCAATTTAATAAAATGTAGTTCAATTTTTTTTATTTAAAATATGGATTTTTCTTTTATCCAGACTTTAACGACACACAATATAAAAAAATCTTGAGACTAAGCAATCCTCCCAGTGATATTTTACCTCGGTCTAAAGATTTCACGAAGGTATCGGATCATTAATGCCTGTCTGTTTTGGGGCCAAATATGACAAAATGTTATTGACAGATTTTGATGAAGCTTTTTAGAGAGGTGGATTTTAAACCAAGAAGAGTTGATTTTTTGGTGTAAACAGATCCAGGTCTAGATGCCGGATCACTTATTCACTTTAATATTTCCTGGATCGGTTATTTTCTTACATTCGAAACAGGTATGCATTTGATCAGTGCTTTCTACTCCAGCAAGTGAAGCAGCACATGAATTAAGACTGCAAAGGACAAAGATGACCTCGAAAAACTGATAGCAGATCGATGTATAATGAAAACAATCATCATATATGGTCTGCGCTGTCATAATTTTGCCTCTACTCATTCTAACCATCAATGTTAATAATGGTATGATTATTTAATATATCGAAGTGACGATTCCTGGAATAAATGATATACAGTATCGTAATTTTCAGCCAGTCACCCGAAGTTTTAATGACACCATTGCAACGTCACAGATTCTCCTTTCTTGAGTGCCCCGGAGGAACGGGAAAAGCATACTCTGTCGTTTATAGCTCACCTGGAACAGATGGCATCCCTTCCTCCCCGACCGCTTGGAGGATTAAAGGAGAAATGCTGATCCTCCAGCTTGGGCTACAGGTCTCCGCCAACGATATTGCAATTAAGTGGAGCTGCGCTTTCGTCCAGCTTTCTAGAGTGACCGGGTTATAGTAGAGAGGGGTTGTTGCATGTTGTGGGGATTTTATAGCCCCTCCCCGTCTGATAGCGATCCATGTAACAGCTAGGAAGCGTAACTAGAATTGCAGCTTAACATCACGTGGAATACATTCAAGTGGAATGGTCCCACTTCAGGATTGACTGAGAAGTCTTCAACTATTTTCTTTATTCTGTAATAGAAGAGGCACGATCGTGTTGTCGTACTCAACAACAAGGATTTCTGCTTTACTTACCTAAAGTGAGACGAAACATTCATTGAAAAGTTGGAGTCTATTTACAAGTCCATTAAAAGAAGTCCCAGTCAACTTATACAGGCTTAAACCGAACTAGAATAACAGACAACTGAAGTTTGCAATTTACTCTACTAGTTGACATGGTATTTTAATGCCAAAGCCAGCTTATACTAGAAACGAACCACAATCTGGCATCTTGGAAAAGACCACGTATTATCGTCTAATTATTCTCGCACTTTTGCCTTAATTAATGAAGATAGTTAGGTGGCGTCATTTGGTTCCGCATCGTGGACTAAATCCCTAATCGAATAATAAAATGAACATAAAGATTAGAATGACAAAGATTGGTGAATCTGAAGTAGACAGGGGCTAGTCCTCGTTGAAAGGAAGAGGTTTTTGAGTCATAGTGGTATTTTTTAACAACCAGGAACGGTGGGACCCTTTGTAACTCTGGGGGAGAAATAGGGCCACAGTTCTTTTTTTAGGAGTATGTGGATATGAATACCGTCATAGAGGACAGTTGTAGTCTTTCCGCAGCCTGAGTAAATACAGTGGATGTGCAGCGTACGGCTTGCTACAACATACATGTACAGTGTGGCCCATTAGTCCTAGGAAACTACAGTTACAGTTACATAAAAAGTAATTTGTTTTCCGTTAATAACATATTTACACACAATGTTGTACGTGGAATGTCCTGGAACTTATGTGAAACCCTGTACGTACTTTGCACATACGAGAGACTCGTCACGCGCTGCCTTGGATGAGGTAATGCAACTTTGAGAAGGACCCCTATTAGCTCGTCGGTAATTGTTTGTAGTAGGGCTTAGGTTCTGCTGGTAGAATCACCACCGTTACGGCGAGAAGGTATCCACACGGAACTTGTTTCTTCCCTGCGCTTTAATTCAGGAACCATCACCTCGTCGGGCAAGAAACTGAATTTCTTGAATTTTTTCCTCTCTCTGAAAATCTTTCCCAGAGTCAATTAATATAAAATACATGGCTAACCATTTATAGGTGCAGATAGAAATCGCATGAATACATGGATAACTATTTATAAATGCAGGTCGGAATAACATAAATACACGGCTGACAATTTATAAATGCAGGTAGGAATTGCAGGAAGAGATAGCTGATCATTTACACCTGTAGGTAGGATCGCAGGAATGCATGGCTGATTATTTACAAATCTAAGTAGGAATCGATGGATTATGGCTAACCATTTACAAGTGCAAGTAGCAATCGCTAGAAAACATGGCTGAACATTTATGTTTAGGTAGTAATCGCAGGAATATCTCATTGATTCTTTATTAATCTTTATTCCTCTAAACACTGGTTTTCATATATTTTAATTCCACCGCATGGAATCTTTGGTTAGAGCGAAAAATATTTGTTTTCTTCTATTCGACTAAAGTATCATCTATTCCTTTACAAGGCAGACTCATCCCGTTGATTTTCGCTTTATTTTATCAGAAAAATGTATTCTATCGAGTTTTCTTTGTTTCTATCGAAACCAGGATCCTATTATTTCCAATCATTAGCCTCTGTCTTTCAATATTTGGTATAATTCTTCAATATTTGCTTTTCCTTTTCTCTCTATTTTCATAATCAAACATTCCTCCCTCGGAACAAATTTTCTTCCGGCAAAATAAAAGTAGAAAAAAAGTCAGACTTTTCGATGTTTCAATATTAACTCAGGAAATAATGTAAACATGGGGATAAAGATTTCCATACCCATATTCATACTATTATGTCCACAGGTGCAAGGGATGGATAAAATTGGCTCATTTATATGAATGAACTATGCCAGACAGATAAAAATTTTAGACGGCATAAATATAGAAGTAATTTGCAACTCCAGGTGCCCCGTACCGCCAGTAACGATAATAATATTTAGAAATTTTGCTTTGCGTTACCAGTGATGGTTTTGTGTTCAAAAAAGACATCTCCTAAATAGGCTTAAAATTACTATGATCTACACAATTTAAACAAACGAAGTAGAAATTCGGAATTTAAATTTAAATTTATAAACTTTGAAGTTCAAATAAAATAAGTTCATTTAAAAAAAAATGCCATGTTTTTAACTTGAGAGATTGAGGTAAATTTAAAATTAAGTTGAAAGAAAATCTTCATTTTTCTTAATTTTTCTTTGGTTAATTAAGTGTTTTCTACTTACACTAAGAATAATCTCTGGATGATACCTTATTGCTTTTTTATTTGATATTCTGTTTATTACTTATTCTTGACCTCAAAAAATAATTGGATCAAATAAAAATGAGCTTAGTTAAGAAAAAGGTGGATCTTCTTTATTTGGTCCTATTTGAGATACCTTATCCTCAGAAGGAACTAAGTTTGCTAGTTAAATTGTGTTTTATGACTAACTAAGTTCGCTAGTTGAATTGGGTTTCATGACTAACTAAGTTTGCTAGTTAAATTGTGTTTCATGACTAACTAAGTTTGCTAGTTAAATTGTGTTTCATGACTAACTAAGTTTGCTAGTTAAATTGTGTTTCATAACTAACTAAAGTTTGCTAGTTAAATTGTGTTTCATGACTAACTATGTTTGCTAGTTAAATTGTGTTTCATGACTAAATAAGTTTGATGGTTAAATTGTGTTTCATGACTTACTAAGTTTGTTAGTTAAATTGTGTTTCACGACTACCTAAGTTTGCAAGTTAAATTGTGTTTCATGACTAACTAAGTTTGCTAGTCAAATTCTGCTTCATGGCTAACTAAGTTTGTTAGTTAAGTTGTGTTTCATGACTAACTAAGTTTGCTAGTTAAATTGTGTTTCATGACTAACTATGTTTTCTAGTTTAATTGTGTGTCATGCTAACTAAGTTTGCTAGTTAAATTGTGTTTCATGACTAACTAAGTTTGCTAGTTAAATTGTGTTTCATGACTAACTAAGTTTGCAAGTTAAATTGTGTTTGATGACGAACTAAAGTTTGCTAGTTAAATTGTGTTTCATGACTAACTAATTTTGCTAGTTAAATTGTGTTTCATGACTAACTAAGTTTGCTAGTTAAATTTTGTTTCATGCCCAACTCAGGTTTGCTAGTTAAATTGTGTTTTATGATTAACTAAGTTTGCTAGTTAAATTGTGTTTCATGCTAGCTAAGTTTGCTAGTTAAATTGTGTTTCATGACTAACTAAAGTTTGCTAGTTAAATTGTGTTTCATGACTCATTAAGTTAAATTGTGTTTCATGACTAACTAAGTTTGCTAGTTAAATTGTGTTTCATGACTAACTAAGTTGCTAGTTAAATTGTGTTTCATGACTAACTAAGTTTGCTATTTAGATTGTGTTTCATGACTAACTAATTTTGTTAGTTAAATTGTGTTTCATAACTAAATAAGTTTGTTAGTTAAGTTGTTTCATGACTAACTAAGTTTGATAGTTAAATTGTGTTTCATGACTAACTAAGTTTGCTAGTTAAATTGTATTTCATGACTAACTAAGCTTACTAGTTAAATTGTGTTTCATGACTAAGTTTGTTAGTTAAATTGTGTTTCATGACTAACTAAGTTTGCTAGTTAAATTGTGTTTCATGACTACCTAAGTTTGCTAGTTAAATTGTGTTTCATGACTAACTAAGTTTGCTAGTTAAATTGTGTTTCATGACTAACTAAGTTTGTTAGTTAAGTTGTGTTTCATGACTAACTAAGTTTGCTAGTTAAATTGTGTTTTATGACTAAGTTTGCTAGTTAAATTGTGTTTCTTGACTAACTAAGTTTGCTAGTTAAATTGTGTTTCATGACTAACTAAGTTTGCTAGTTAAATTGTGTTTCATAACTAACTAAAGTTTGCTAGTTAAATTGTGTTTTATGACTAAGTTTGCTAGTTAAATTGTGTTTCATGACTAACTAATTTTGCTAGTTAAATTGTGTTTCATGACTAACTAAGTTTGCTAGTTAAATTGTGTTTTATGACTAAGTTTGCTAGTTAAATTGTGTTTCATGACTAACTAATTTTGCTAGTTAAATTGTGTTTCATGACTAACTAAGTTTGCTAGTTAAGTTGTGTTTCATGACTAACTAAGTTTGCTAGTTAAATTGTGTTTCATGACTAACTAAGTTTGTTAGTTAAGTTGTGTTTCATGACTAACTAAGTTTGCTAGTTAAATTGTGTTTTATGACTTAGTTTGCTAGTTAAATTGTGTTTCTTGACTAACTAAGTTTGCTAGTTAAATTGTGTTTCAGGACTAACTAAGTTTGTTAGTTAAGTTGTGTTTCATGACTAACTAAGTTTGCTAGTTAAATTGTGTTTTATGACTAAGTTTGCTAGTTAAATTGTGTTTCATGACTAATTAAGTTAAATTGTGTTTCATGACAAACTAAGTTTGCTAGTTAAATTGTGTTTCAGGACTAACTAAGTTTGTTAGTTAAGTTGTGTTTCATGACTAACTAAGTTTGCTAGTTAAATTGTGTTTTATGACTAAGTTTGCTAGTTAAATTGTGTTTCTTGACTAACTAAGTTTGCTAGTTAAATTGTGTTTCATGACTAACTAATTTTGCTAGTTAAATTGTGTTTCATGACTAACTAAGTTTGCTAGTTAAATTGTGTTTTATGACTAAGTTTGCTAGTTAAATTGTGTTTCATGACTAACTAAGTTTGCTAGTTAAATTGTGTTTCATGACTAACTAAGTTTGCTAGTTAAATTGTGTTTCATAACATACTAAAGTTTGCTAGTTAAATTGTGTTCCATGACTTTTTATGTTTTATCACCTTATAAGATTACATTTACTAAGACCTTTGAAAATTAGGTTAAGTTAGTAAAGGTAAGACATCTCTAAGATGACCAAATAAAGACAACCCGTCTATAAACTGACATAGTATAGATTTAAGTGTAAATTAGAAAAATAAAGCCCTAATTTGGTAACACAAATCAACTTTATAGATAAGTTTCTTTTTATTATCTGATTACACCTAAATCCCTTCTCGATCAGTTTATAGATGGTTTATCTTTGGTTGCTCATCTTGGAGCTGCCAGAACTTTAAATCAATCTAAAGATGGCCTATCTTTACCAGTAATCACTGAAATTACCTATGTTTACTAGTAATTACCGAGATGGTTTATAGTTACTAGTAATCACTGAGATAATTTATTCTTACTGGTAATTACTGAGATGAATTATCTTTTTAATATTTATCACTGAGATGAGTTATCTTCACCTGATCCTAAGAATATAGTGATAAGTAGATTTGAGGTATATCATTGCTATGGGTCAAGCATTCGCTTCAATCTATTTCTTAATTCTTCGTCTATAAATGCGCTATTTTTCACTATTTGAGGCCTTTATGCGACGTTAGTAAGCCTAGATGCGCGCAAACCGAAGTTCCCATTAAATTTCAACGCTGTTTGCGCAAAATTATACAAAAGCTCTGGATTAATTATCATAAATATTCATTCAAAGTAACTTCATCTTCATCTTAAAGTCCATACAATTTCTTTTGTCTGGTCTCTTAAGAGGTACTAAATGTGCAATGAATTGGCTGAAACTTTGTTAAATTTATTCCTATGGAGCGAAAGGGACTTTTGTTCAGACTTTTTTTAGTGCGTCCAACCACTGATGACTATTTAACTCCGTATTTGGTTTCATGGCTGAGGAATCTGAACCACTTCAGACAACCGTCATCTTTTCCCCAGCCGAGTTTGGGACCATTCATGGCAGAATTGATTGAAAGAGGGTGTTTGGCTCTCTAATAAATCCCTTATCTCCAAGTTTACCAAACAAGTTTGATGATGTCTTAAAATTATTTTCCCTCATTGTAAAAGTCTGAAGACCCTCAAATATGCTGGTAATTATTAATCGTACTGAGTGATCCTTATTTAAAGAGAAAAAGGAAATTAAATTATTCAAATAAAACATTTTTTAAATAAAAAAGAAAAATAGGAACATTAGCACTGTTAAAAAAACAAACAAATATCGTAAGGTAAACTGCAACGGCTGCATGGATTGTATGCGGTTTCTATAGCAACAAGTACTTTACATTACATCGAACACGACTGGTGGATGCTTTTCATCCCCCCCTTCCCCCTCCGGCGTGCTTGATGCGGTGTAAAGGGCTACTCGTTGCTGTAGCAACCGTGGTTTGAGATCGAACATCAATTTTCCCATAGAAACATTCAAATAGTCTTCCTTATTTATTCCTATCCTCATCTAAGCTGACCTTTAAAAAAAAAAACGATCTTAAGAATAAGGTAGCTAAGATAACCCACCATCACATTTTTCACAAAAGCCTTATTTTATTCTTAATGTTGCATTGAAGAATATTTGTTGATAATGAGAAATTTTGGTTTCAAAAATAATAAATAAACGGTTTATTAATATTAAATTACACCTTTTGTATTCCCTAATCAAATAATTGATTAAATAAATTATTTTGTTAGCAAATGGTTATCTGAGGCTGAGATGATAGTGGTTTGAATACAAACGTTCCATTTGAGCTCTGAGTTAGAAATACGACCTACTTATCGGCTGATTTTGTGCGCTATGTCTTTATTTCCGTTTTTTTATGAGATCTTTGATAAATAACTTTTCTTGGAAATTTTTTTATCTCTTTTCTGAAACAACAGGGATTTAAATGATATACACAGTTTATTTATTATTTTTCTTTCATAACGTTTCTCATTTTACTCAATTCGCGGCCAATTTATCTTGATATAAAAACATGTGTGGTAGAGAAGAAGCGAAAACCGCAAATAATTAATAGTTACCTCTTGACTGAAAAAAAACATTTTATTTACACAATTCCGCATATTCATAAACTCGCCTTAACTGAAAATATAGGGCTCACTTTTTAACTTTTTATCAGCCATTTTTTTCTGTTTTTAACATCTGCAGTAGAGAATTATGTTATGAATAAAGAATTTTGTCAATTTATTTATTATTAAATTCGGAATTTTATTTTAAGGCAAATAATAATTAGCATTGAGAGGAATTGCCATTTAAGGATGCTTTTCTCACCTGCTTCCTTCGAATGTCATCAAAACTTTGGATTGTAACGTGTTTGTCTTCGTTGGAAACTTGTTCGTTTACAGATAAAACTTCACATCAATGGTGTTCTAAACAACAGGCACTTTTAAATTCATGATGCCTCAATTAATTTTAGAATTCGGGGAAGAAACGAGGACAACGCAGGACATACGGTTCTGTATTTAGGTTGTTTATCTTCCTAATATAAAGTTTTTTCCTCCTCTTTTTTTAAATTTCTTCTCCTCTAGGTATTATGGCACTCTTCTACATATTCAATTAACAAACTTGTATGTATAAAAAGTTTTTGCCACGTTCAGTGAGATTGAGTCCTTTTGATTTGAAACCATTGGTCTATTTATGCCATCAACCAAAATAGTCCGAGGAAACTTAAATTTCCTTTTTCTTAATACAATTTTAAGATTAAAAAAAACAACAACAATAAAGTAGGTAGGTTAGAGGTAAGAAATGTCAGATTCTCACTGCCAGCAAGCTAGTTTTCTGGTTCTTATAAATTCATATCTTCTCCTCATTAAAGAATTATTAAGTTTTTAATCAATTCTGTAAGCAAAGTTTCCCATTTTCCTCATTGAACCAAATCAATTTTATTCAAGTATTTCTTTTATGTCTTCTGAGTATTATTTGTAACATGTAATAGTTCTGTTTTCTCCTGAATTTCTGAGTGATTTTTTTTAAGCATCCATCTGACAACGCCTACAAGAACATAAGTCACCGTAAATATCTTATAGGCTGAATAAAAACAAAACAAAAAAAACCCATAAAACCAAGGGCAAAGAAACAGCATGCAAAAAACAAAACTAAAATAGCTAAAAAAAAACGAAACCTGTGCGCTTCGGCAGAGCGAGAGATGCGGTTCGTTGCCTTTTAGAGTGCACGCTCCAGAATTGACATCTGGGCCGCACTAAAATGGATCGAAAGGTCGTCCACGTATAGCGTAGCGAGAACATCTTCAGGCATCACTGAGTTGAAAACGTTGATGCTCAGGGACAAGAATATGACACTGAGGACACTTACATACATGGATATTTGACCACCCATGTTAAAAAAATTTAAATATATCAGTTAATACTTGATTTTTTTTAGCATATTTGGCTTAAAGTTCCTTCTACATTTCAAATTGAATTTGTTTTTTCCTGATGTTCTTTTATGAGCTGCTACCCTTCCTTAATCTCAAATATTCTGGTGGAAAAAAAAATTTCATCCTTTACAGAATTAATAAGCACTTTCATTGGTTTTATTAGAAACATAAAAACCTCATATTAATATTGGTAGTATGGTTTGCTAACTTTCTAAATTATCATTATTAGCAATTAGTTAGCAATTTTTGTCATGAATTTTCATTACAAATATAAAATCAGTTTTTTCGACTGATCCCAACGATGGCTAGAGTGATATAAGTTACATATATTTATTAAAATGTGTGTGTGATCAAAGAGCAACTAATTAATGATAATATTCAGAGATAAAAGCATTTCTAATGACAAGTCTACTGCTTGTATTGCTTAATGCAAACGTAGTGATGCTTCTACAAAATAAGGCAAGACCTATGGTTGCAAAAAGCACTTGAGGAAAGTTCTGGCTTTGATCTTCAGCCCTCGTCACCTACTTACGTTCACACACATACACACAAAAACAATCTTGTTCGTTTGCCCGTTAACATCTCTTTAGATCATTATACTATAAATAACATTTATAGAACGTACAAGGGGCGGTCAATAAGTTTTGCGAAAGGGTAGGGAAAAACAGAGGAATGGGGATGGCTGTTTGTGGGGGTGTTAACACAATTTAGGACAAATCAGAACCTGCAGCTGCACGCTTCTACCTCATCTATTTAAGAAGCAGTAGCTGATCGCAGATCGTCAGTCACCAATTTTTCAACAATTGAGAAGGTTGAGCACCGCGCACTGATCAAATTTTTGATCAAGGAAGGCAAGAATGCAAAAGAGATCTATGAACGCATGGTTGCAGTATACACCAACACCTCCCCTTCCTATGCAACCATTGCTCGCTGGAATAAGGAGTTCTGCTATGGTCGTGAGTCCCTTGAAGATGACCCCCATCCAGGACGCCCGTCAGACGTGACCGACGAGGACAATATGGCCCGTGTGGAGAGGAGGATCTTCGAAAATCGACGGGTGAAGGTCGAAGAAATCGAGCGAGAACTTGGAATATCACATGGAAGTGTTATCAACATCGTCCACAACAATTTGGCCATGATCAAGGTCTCTGCCCATTATGTCCCTAAAAACCTCATGCCCGATGATCGACTTCAACGTTGTCAAAGTCCACAAGGCCAGAGTTTCACAAGCTGCCCTGCACGAGTGCGGATTCCAGGAGCTCAACTAATCCCCCTACAGTCCAGATCTGGCCCCTAGCAACTACTTTTTATTCCGCCAGCTCAAGACTGCACTACGTGGACGCCGGTTTGGGGACCATGAAGATGTCCAGCTCGCTGTCCAGGAGTGGATTGAACGAACAGCAGTCGGGAGATTTCTGGTTGTCGGGAATTCAAAGCCTCAGGGACAAGTGGTGCAAGTGCATTGAAGTCGAGGGTAGTTATTTTGAAAAATAATAAAACACTTTTCCTCATAATTTATCTCGTTTCCTTATATTAGAATTGCAAAACTTATTGACTGCCCCTCGTATGATAAAGACTGTAAACTAAAAAATAACCTAGATTTTATTTTAATCAAAACCAAAGCACTTTTTAACTCGAGAATATATAAAGTGAATGGAATTGTCATTATTGTTCGAATATATTTATGATTCGTTAATCTAATCAAATAGACTTTACTTTTACTGCAAAAAATGAAATTAATATTGTTCATAAACAAATACTAATCTTATTTCAAGATAAGATTTTAACATTAAAATCTTTTTCTTTTGGGCTATAGCTATGCGATCCTGAATAATCTCACTAAGCAGTGTATCTTTGGGTCTTTGTTTATCTTATTTATTTTGATATATTGAAATAGTTCAGATGAATTCACGAAATTTGATTATTATAAAGGGAAATAAGGAACCCACCTGGGAGAAATTATTTTGGAATTTACCTATCAATCCTTTTTGTTCCTAAGCCTCGTTGAGTGAACATCAACGACGAATGAGATCAGATTCTTTTTTGTCACCATTAATAAAATTAACTATAAATTAGTTCTTTTTTTTCTCATATATAAAATATAAGGCAGTAAAATACATATAAAAAGAAAATTTTATTCAAAATTGTAAAATATTTAATAATAATGATTACATCCTAATTGACAAAAATAATATCTTTCTTTTAAGAATTACTAAATCAAAATTAGTGATAAGGATATTCAAGTATTCTTTTACATTTTAATGGACTTTTCTAGCGACCGCCAACACGTGTGGGACCACCATAAAAAAATAAACAACAGAAAATAACAAACAAAACAAATCAATTTACCAACCAAAATTAAAAATAAACAACTTAAACTGAACGAAAAAAATGCACCCACAGGTATCGGATTCCCCCTCTCACAAGAGTCCGAACCTGTAACTAACAACTAATTAACCACTATATAATTGGATTATCTCCTCCATAGTCCCAATCACACCCCAATCCAGCTGTAATAGTTCCATCCCAAGGCTCTTGCTTGTGTTATGTTCTGGTGTATATTGAACCTGATGGTCTTGTCGAAAGTTACCCCAAAGATTTTTGTACATTGTGTATATTCGAGCCTTGTTGGGTTTAGGTAGTTCATGTCTGGTGTGTGTGAGAAGATTTGTAGGTTGTGCATTAAGTGATATCTTGCACCGTAGAGTGTCATCTGTGTCTTCTGAGGATTCGTGGCAATCAGCCATTAATCCTCGTAATCTGTCTTATCGTCTAGTATTGTTTGTGCGTGGAGCGAGATTTCTTCTGGACCACGGCTGCTGACGAGAATGGTCTCATCATCGGCGTAGGCCACTGTGTATGTGTGACAGCAGTTTTTGGGTGGGCGTGGGGTGTCGTTTGTAAACATAATGTATAGGGTGGGTGCCAGTACGCTTCCTTGAGGAACGCCTGAGCGTGGTGTGAAGGGTTGTGAGAGGGTATTATTGTATTTTATGTGGCATCTCCGTTCAGTGAGGTAGTGCGAGAGAAGCCTTCTGGTGCAGAGAGGTAACTCCGTATTGTTGGCGAGTTTCCAACGGAGTCCCTCGTGCCACACTTTCTCGAAGGCCTTCTCCACGTCCTCGCTGATGGAGAGAGTCTTTTGATGTACCAGGCGTTTTTTCTGTATTCTGTCGTGAACGATGGTCACGGCCACCTGAGTGGACCGGCCTCTCTTAAACCCATATTGGTGGGGGGAGAACCAGTCCCTCTCTTCCAGGTATTCCCGTAGGTGGCAGTTGATCCTGCGTTCGAGTATTTGGCCTAGGTGCTCTAATAGAGCAATAGGCCTGTAGTTGTTTGGGTGTTTGGGGTCTTTGTTCCCTCTCTAGCGGGTGCGAAAATTAATACGCTACGAATGGCTGAGGTTGCCAGGTGTCACCCTTATGTGGTTGCCAGCGGTCGCTAGATGTACCGCATGCATGATATTGTGTGCACAATGCTTACGCTCCATTAAACTAGCTTCCCCCTTTCATTATAATTTATTGTGTAGCTGAGAGATGTGTGGTTAATCCTCGAAATTATTCTGTTACTCGAAATCAAAATTAAGTTTGGCCCTTGCTTTTATTTCTAATAACAACAGTGTGTTCAGTACGCTTCTACCTATTAACTATGCATTTATGATCATATTTTAAATCTGAAAGTCTGTTAGTCTGACCTGCTCAATAGTTTTGAGATTTGCCTCCATATAGGGCATCCTTTTTGATCTCTGATGTGGGATGTGGAAGTTAAGGTTTTTGAAGATGAGTTATAATACAAAAAGTGTAGCTATTAACTAATCTCTCTAAATGATTGGGGTAGCAAATTACCGAAGAGATCAAGCACACTAATGACTAACTTGACGAAGATCCTCAAAATGATCTTTTGCTTTGGAATGAATAAGGCAAGATGATCACTAGTGATGGGTATATATTCTATACAGAAATGCGAGCTTTTAGGATTATAGGGTACTTCTATGTACTTTCCTGTCCGTATGAATGAGTGTCCTTTGCAGAGATATGAAGTTCATATTTTTGATTGCTTGTTTTGTATACGACCCTCTTAATGGGCCTTTTTATATGTCCTCGTGCTCTCTGAATTCAGTGTTAAGATTTGATACTCCAAACATTTATATCCTCCATTTTTTATACTCATCCAATTCTTCCATTCATCCTGCCTTCCCTTAAACCCTTTCTCCTCAGACTCAATGTTCTCATTAGTTGTCGAAGCTTTCTTTTCTGAATTAAAGAAAGCATATTCAAATTCTTCGCCTTTCGCGCCCTAAGAGACTAGAGTGATAAATACTTTTGAAATCTTTGGAAAGAAATGAACAACTAGTCTCCTTAGCTGATTTTTATTAACGATCCCAACTGTTGAAGTGGTCGCTTATGCATAATAATACTAAGTGGAGCCATTAAAAAAGGTGGGGTGGCTTTAATTTGTTCTCCTTTTCTCAATTTCTCCTTTTCTCCTTTTCTCAATTTCTCCTTTTCTCCTTTTACCCTCATTACCCTCCAGTGTTTTAAGATCGAATATCGGGCAAAGATGTCCAGGAGGAGGTGATTGGATAAGTTAGAAACAAATTCCTAAAAATGAAAAAATATCAGTGGGGATGGACGAAGAAAATAACATTAAGAAAAGGAATAAATACTTAGATATGTGAATGCTAAAAGTGAATAGATGAAGGTTATAATAACAATTCTCGCTCCATTCATTTAGCATCGGGCGCACTGGGGGACTCTCTGCAACTACACCAGCAAGTAGCTGTACTAAATAGATCAGTGGATTGGATACAGCTACTTGGCGTGGATGAAAAGCTCGCTCCAAGAGTGCCCGGTGCAGAATGAATAGGGCGAGAGATTGCTAGAATAACCTCATATCCTACTTGGTCAGTCGAAATTATTTAAAATAAAATGAATAGATGACAAAATGGTCTACCATGTGAAGGTTATTTAACTTGATGTGTGTGGTTACCAGACATCTTTGAAACCCCTTCATTTCCTCTATTATCGCTTGCCAGTGCTACGAGATTCTACTATTATTACACTGGTCTGCGTCAAAAATGTACCTTAGGTTTTCTATAGTGTTTCTTAATAAAATTGACCTCCTAAATCCGAATCTGTCATCTGTTTTTCTCTATCACCTCCAGTTTTTGCGATACAGGGGGTGATAATAAATTTATAGTTTAAACATCTCCTATATTGCATCAAATTTCAATAGTTTTTGCACTGCTCTATTCGCAGTAAATTTTGTGTACATTTTAAGTAATTATGCAAATAGGTTTATATTTTGCAGGTTAAAAATTGCTTAGCATTATAACAATAAGAATAATAATAATAATAGTAGTTGAGTTAAAAATGAACAGAAAATGTAAGAATAGCTCCGACAGATTTTGCTATGTTTGCGGCAAAGTGACTTTTCCCGAGCAGCAAAGTACAATCCCTCCTGTAATTAAATCTTTGTATCATGCATATTTTGGAGTAGGGCTAAGAGATCAAGATAAAAGTTTTGCACCACATATCTGCTGCAAGGGATGCTACATAAGTGTAAGACTCTGGAGTCAGGGCGAACAGAAGTCCCTCTCTTTTGTTGTTCCCATGGTGTGGAGAGATGGCAAGGACCACACTACGGACTGCTATTTTTGCATGACAAATCTTAAAGGTGAGCATTGTATCAAGTATTTAAGCTTTCTGTATTATACTGGCTCCTGAAAATGTCATTATTATGCAAAGACTTAGCATAAAATTATAAACTAACATAGTTCACTTTAGCATGAACATATCCTTTACTAAACATTTATGTACTATCTGCAACTCCAAATCAATTCCTTTATGTAATATGCAATTATATTTTCCACAGGTATAAATAAGAAAAATAAACATAGTGTGGCATATCCGGATGTTCCTTCTGCCATCAAACCCCTGCCCCATGGCCCAGGAATTCCTATACCTTCTCCCCTGAACATATAGAGGTACATGTAGAGATTAATATGGAAGTTGACCAAGATTATGACACATCTGAGTCTTATCAGGTTTCCACACATGATATGGTCGCAAGACCATTCACTCAAGTTCAGTTAAATTACCTGCCTAGGGATCTGGGGGTTTCAAAGGCGAATACACAACTTCTTGGCTCTCGACTTCGTGAAAGTAATCTTCTCGCTTAAGAAACAACATTTAGGGGGGTACAGAAATAGAGAACAAGAGTTTCGAAGCTATTTTTTACAGCATTCTTTCAGCTCTTTAGTATACTGCGCCAATATTAAAGGACTTGTTGAGGCCCTTGGAATTCCCTACAACATATCAGAATGGAGACTGTTCATAGATTCCTCCAGTAGAAGTTTAAAAGCTGTGTTACTGAATATTGGTAACAAGATAGCTTCCGTTCCTATAGGCCATTCAATCCAATTTACTGAAAGTTATGAAAATATGAAAAAATTGCTGGATGCAATAAATTACTCTAGCTATAAGTGGAGGATATGTGGTAACTTAAAGGTAAGATCATTTTACACTTGGCATTTCTAAGCTTTTTGATATTGACATTTTCATTTTTAATTGTTAATACTTGTATACACCTTTTGGTCAACTTACATTTTACAGGAATGCAAATCTGGAAATCATGAGTCATTTTTTAGTTATATTTTTTGTTGAAGTGTGTCCCTATAGGTCAATGCATCCTATTGGGTTAATGGGGAACTTATCCTAATTGAGAAGGTATACAACACAACTCAATAAACTCAAAATAAGATGTACATATATCAAATTAGTTCCAATACGATGATTTAATGCATCGGCATACAGGATTTTTCAGTACATATTCATATTCTTATTATTTTAAGAAATATTACTTTGAATTTGTTTTTAGAAATATTACACTGAATTTACATACCCTTCTAATTTTTTTTTAGGTAGTTTTTCTTACGCTTGGGACGCAAACAGGCTACACGAAGCATCCCTGTTTCCTATGTTTATGGGACAGTCGTGCAGATAGTATGCACTATGAGAAGAAGGTTTGGCCTCCACCAGAAGCATTTAGAATTAGATCAAACAATGTGATAGCTGAATCTTTAGTGCCTCCTCAAAAAATACTCCTCCCTCCACTGCATAAAAAGCTTGGCATAATGAAAAATTATGTCAAGACCCTTAATAAAGTAGGCCAAGCTTTTAAATTTCTTCTTCAAAAATTTCCACAAATCAGTGACGCTAAGCTCCATGGGGGAATTTTTGATGGACTTCAAATCAGGAACTTGATCAGCAATTTGATGCATCAATGAAGGACATAGAAAAAGATGCCTGAAAAGCTTTCAAAGCTCTATTTAATAATTTTCTAGGCAATAAAAGAAGCCTAGAAGAATATGTTGCCCTGGTCAATTAGCTCTTAACAAGTCTCAAACATTTGGGAGCTCGAATGTCTATAAAGATACACTTTTTACAGTCCCATCTGGATTATTTTCCCGACAACTGCGGTGATTACAGTAAAGAACAGGGGCAAAGATTCCACCAGGACATAAAAACAATGGAATCCAGGTACCAGTGTGAATGGAACGGAAACATGCTTGCTGACTACTGTTGGTGTTTGAAGCGTGATGCACCAGATGGCAGGCACAAACGAAAATCGTCAAGGGCGTCTGTTCTTCGAAATTATAATTATTTTCTTTATTATGTTGCATTCTTTTATTTTTTGTTTATTAAAAGAATTATAATTTACATACGTGTATTCCTGTTTATATGATATAACAGTAATAATGCATTATTAGATAGAGAAAGTTTTGTTTTTTTAAAAATTCAGAAAAAATGAGGTAATCTCAATGAAAATGGTGTATGCTGTACTGAGAAAATCTGACCTGATTGAACAAATATACATTCATTTTTGAGCTCAGGAGGTTGGATTCATTAAGAAACCACAAAGAAATCCTGGGGAACATAAAAACAAATTTCAAACATCCTCCGATGTTCCTTACGATCACTATGATATTCATTTGAACTTTTGGCAATTGTGGGCACATAGCTGAAAGGTTGTTTATAATATTCTTAATCTTTCTCTTTAAATGGCATCAATTTTGTTTGCAAACTTCACTTCAAATTTGCTCTCCAAAGTTTCGAGATGCAACGTCTTATCTCTCAAAGAAGATTGGTATTACTTTTAATGAAAGTCCTCTCTCCTTTCCTTTTCTTCAGTAATTACTTCCTCTTGTTACTCTTTGATTAATATGTATTTTGTGTGTCCCGCTCTTAATCTTAAATTATTGTTTTTACCTCTCATTTCATAATGTGTTCACTACTACATGTTAACCTATGATCCATGCAAGTAATGTTAAAAAAAATTGCCCTATAACACCAATAATAAGTTCTCAAAGCAAAATCAAAGCTATCTCTTTGTTACTCTGCTCGATAGCGGAATGAAATCGATGCGCGCGACCAATAACGCCTCTCAATTTACATAGCTTTCCGAGGCATTCCAATCACACAAAATCGCATTCACTAAGATTGCAACAGAGAACTTTGTGTTTTTATCATTCATTGACTAATTTACCACTCAATCTGTACCTAACTAGCCAATTAATTCAAGTTTACTACAAATCCTTAGGCAATAACTGCTCAGGCAAAAAATAGCCACTTTGGATTACAATAAGTCATCTTGTACTAATCTAGGAGTGACTTTATACAAAGACTTCATCAACTGGCAAAATTCAATTAACTTTGAAGTGGCATTGTGCATCATCTTCCTTATTCTATCGCTGTAACTTTATGTATGTCCTCATTTGGTGCCTTGTAGTGGCAACCTGCACGACTCTCATTTTAGGACGTCATGAAACTATGTGCGTAACTTTTATTGTATTCGAACGTTCATTTAATTGAAGCTTTTGTCCTCGCACGCATCCCGCCGTTAAATTAGCCTCTGAGCGGCAATTATGTGAGAAATGCATTGTCCCCATCCACTTCATCTCGGGCCATTTATTCATAGAATTGTAGTTTCTGCTGCATTGCTTTCAGTACTTATGGACAAAAGGATCTCTCCAGTACAACAAATTATGCGACCTTACATTTGAACTCCCTAGAATCATCTCGTACACAAACTAAATTCCGCTTAGATTACTCCAACCTTATCTCACAAACATTTCAGATATTCTTCTAAATCGCCTCAAATAATAAACCTACGACTTTTCGAAGAGTCTATTTAAATACAATTATCTCTAGAACAAACTATGAAGGGGGAGGGGGGAAATCTCGCCACATACATCAGTTTGCTTGGGATAAAAAGAATCCCGCTTCTCTTTTTCGATAATGGCCATTTTTGTTTGTTCATTTAATCTATTATAATTCCCGTTGTTTTAAAACCCGGTTCCTGACGCTTTTACCACTTTGGGCTTCCACCCAAAACAACCCTATTCGTTTACCATTCAGAAAAATCAATTTCTGTAATCGCATTTTTAGTTACGGCATCGTTAATCATTATATAGTAGCGCTTCTTTCAATTTATTCTCTTCCACATCCCTTCCCTGCCCCCGATGATGACCGCTCGACGAAACTAATGAAGATGAAGGGCGCTGAAAACATCCATTATCCCACAATGAGGCCAACGATGGCTTCTATCGGCACGATTGGCGGCTGGATCGATAGCGAGCTTCTCCCTTCGCGTGACCTTCTTTGTTATTTGCAAAATGGATTAAATTTCATCGAAAATTAGGGAAAAAGAGGCCATAAAAAGGGGATGATGAGCGCTTAGTCGAGAGAAAGAAGGAAGATTACAGCAGAGAGAAATAAAGGACATAATTATTAGAGTTTCGATTTCAGCGGGGGTTTTTTAACACTTTTAATGGCCAAAAGGAGACAATGGGAAAAATTTCCTGTGTTTACGGCCGCATTTATAAAAGTGTAATTACACAATTGTGTAAATTGTACATTATTTTGTGAATAACTATGTATCAGCTAGAGCTCTTTTGGTACCCGAGTGGATACGGCGTTGGTCTGCCAACGTCGCGGTACCGGGTTCGATCCCGGCAAGAGCGGACACATACGTCAGCGCACGTAGAGATGTGGCTACCGATTGGTGGACGCCATGTCTGAGGTGGGTAGGTCTTACACGTCTTACACTTATCATCACACACACAGCCAATTACAACACTGCATTACAACACCGCTTTCTTTCCTTTCTCGTCTTTGTAGCACAACACACACACACACACACTCTCTCTCTCTCTCTCTCTCTCTCTCTTTCTCTTCCAAGGAATCCTACCCGATGGGTAATCATGACGATGGGTATCTATATCCACATACCTCTGACGTGCAACAGGTCTCTCTGCCCCGGGGCGACGAAGATTACAACTGACCGCCGTTTAGTGTCAAAACACAATACCTCCTGGCATCTCTCCCCGAAAGATACCCTCGGGGGCTCACCAGCGATTGTCATAATGATCTTTATGTCAATTTCATCATCCGCTCGTGATCCGCCTGGATGAAGGTAGGTTGCGGAACCAATACTACTACATGTTTCAGCTTAACTAATTAACGTTTTAATTACTTTTGTTCGATTACTCTTTGAAGGCCTCACTTAATGGCCAAGAAGGCCACCCTGGCCTATTGGCCCACAATGGGGGGATAATATAGGAGGGGTAATATCACTGCTACCAGCACACCTCCCTTGCCCCAGTGCCCCAAGAGGAAGGAGTACTCTCTTTCGACTCATCTTTTGCCCCTCCTTTAAATCTTCTGCTTAGACCCAGCGAAAGGTGAAAGAGGGTGTTAAGCCACGTACTGCTTCGTGAGATTTTACTTTTTTATGACTTTTTACTAAATGACCAAGCATTTAGGGATTATTTAGAATTCAATTTAAAGTAAAAACCAACGAGGGAAATCTCTTGAAAGTTGGTAATGAGAAATCTTCAAAGAAAGCGGTAAAAATAGGGGAAGTGAAAATAAGTGGAAGAACTTTAGCCTTATTTGCAGGAGTTGAGGTTTGGAGAACACTTAATTATCCAGATGTTAGCTGCAGCGTGTTCTCCTATCTTATGTTTGACCCCCTCTTGGAGGGTACATACTAAGGCAGGCTTTAGGGGCAGGGGGTTCCCCTAGCTACGCTCCCACTGGTTTATTATGTCCTACTGAGACTTGAGAACTAGTAACAGGAGAATTAAATCGAAATAAAACTAGTATCATGGACTTTTATTTCGGAGACTAGTTTCGAAAGTGCGAAACTAGTCTCCGCTCTTCAGAAACTATTCCCTAAAAAGTGTCCATATATTAGGTAATCGTAGATCTCTCTACTTTCTTATTCATTTTTCTTATTTTGTCTGTTCTCTCTCTTTATCTACCCTTGAGGATTATGTGGGCCAAGAATAACTTCATTTTTAATCATTTATTGAATGCTGAGGGACGAAAATAGCCAGGAGTTCTTTTGTTTCCACTAGCGTATCCTAACCCACTACGGTTCCTTACTATGAACTCGTCAGAGTCAATACTATTATTTCTTTACTCGAATAGTAATGAAATTACTATTAATAATAGTAATTAATGAAGTTATATTTAATTAATTATATTTTTTACCCTTAGATCTTCTGCCTCCATTCTCCAACGCTTCAAAGTTTCTCGCTATCCATCAGAGGCGTTTTTCTCGTGGACACCGCTACTCCGAGGATTGCCTTGGCTTCACTCAGTGGCGGATCCAGGAGAAAATTGGGGTAGGGGGGCTAACCTGAATTCCTCCCCATGGGTATTCTAAGAAAATTGCATTGATGATTAATAAGGGTTATTATAGACAGTATTGATAATAAATAACAGCATCTCATAAAGGAGTGAGCACTAACTCCTCAGGTCAGAAAATTCTGAATTGTTGTTTTTGGACGTCATCTGAGGTATAATACTGAATTTAATAATTATTTTTGAGATTTACCTCCATTCTAGACACGTATCATATAAGATACATTTGATCTCAACGGTTTAAAAAAATTGTTTCATATATTCTATATTATTACATAACTCTTTCTGAATAGCAGAATACAAGTATGGACTAAAAAAGAAATATAAGCATAAACGGGTCTGAAATTTTGGGATTAGGGGACTTCAGCTCCCTAACTTCCACCCTTTGGATTCGCACCTGGTGTCACTGTTGTGTATGGATCGTCTTTACTTCGTTTCATCCCTACGTGCAAGGATATGTCAATGTTTCCTTTCATTAGTCATTTTCACTCAGTCTGTCCCAATCACAGAAAGCCTTACGCCTAGGCTTTTCCACTTTGTTGCATGCACTCTGTAGCGTCCATATTATAAACTCAAATAGTCCATATAATTACTACCTTAATCGAAAACTAATGAAGTTATTACTACTAGTAATAACTAGTGAAATTGTATTTAAACAAGTATTATATTTTGTAGTTGTGGGATGTCCCAGTCTGGGTGATTTTAGCACACTTTACCTGTCTCGTTACCGGGAGACGAGCGGGGTTTCTACCGCTTGTCCCCTACTCTCGGACCATCCTCCTCAAAGGAAGATGGTCTCCTAAATTGTATTTGTCTCTTTGGTGTTGGTCGCGTCTTCCTGCGCCAAGGGGAGACGGCCCTCCCACCGATGCTGGAGCGTGCTTCTTTCATCTTGGTTTGTTTTTGTTTGTTGATTTTTATGCCTTTGGTTGTTTGTTTTTAATTTAGCCTATCATTAGGTTATAAGATAACTAGGGCGACTCATAGCCCTGTAGGCAGTCCCCAGATGGACGCTAAATAAATGTATACAGCTAAAATGTTGAAAGAAATGCCGATCGTTATATTTTGCTCACCGACTCCTTGTGTCTTCAAGAGCTTCTTATATATCCAAGTTTTCCTCCGTCAAGCCTCTCTGAGTGACGGAGAGAGGCTCTGCGAGGCTACAAAGTTCTGAAAAGCGCCATATAGATGCATTAGATTAGGAATACTATCTGGTCTTTTAATCGATTTTACCATAATTTTAATTTAGTGCAAATCTGGGGGTTGTTATTAGAGTTCTCATCTCTACAAAAGTTAATATCGGCACGATAATATGATATTAATATTAATGTCTACCCAAGAATAATTGTGGCATGTGATGTAAAGTGCCATCGGCAATGCGTCAAACAATGCCATAAGGGAAAAAGAATAGAAATATCAGCATAAAACGCTGTCCAACCTTGATAATGGCACAAAAACAATTTGTTGACTACTTTTTCCCATAATCCTCACATCCTGAACCAAGGCTATGGTGCTTTAGCTGCAACTAGTTGTAGATGGTGGGTCGTTGTAGGTAAAGGTTTTAAATTAGTGATCAAAGACTTTCGTAGCTCGGTGGATAAGAAACTGGCTTGCCATGCTTTCGTGTTCGTGTTCAATTCCTAGTGTTAGCGGACACAATAATAGAGTGATGCTATAGGAATATGCCCGGAAAATACAGTAGGGAGTTGAGTCTCCCATATGCCAAAAGGCAATTTGGCAATTTGGCACTACTATCCTTTAGTACTTAGCTCGGCGCACAATAACACATCACCCTTACGTCTTTTGAATCCGCATAGGGGAGTTGTTTATCTTCACTTCCCTGCCACAAACTGCACCGAAGGCCATCTCAAATTGCTTTACCATCTTTCATGCTCTTGAGTGCATGCACAGGTTTGTACTCCCTTACAATCGAAAGGGTATGAAAGCGTTAGGTAAATGCTTAGTGAAGAGTATCAGTATAGGCTACAAGGGTAAATTGGTATTATGGCAAAGGTAGAGGTTAGGGCAATCAGAGAAACGTAGGGAACAACAAGCAGAGAAATGAACAGATAGCTAGGAAGGTAGAGTGTAGTAATAGTAAGACCATAAATAATAATACATTGAAAATATACTAAACAAGTAATAGAAACATAAGGGATAAGGTGAATTTGTTAAAAGGGCTATCGATAACAAAGTTATGGCTTGATTTGTCAGAAAAGAACAATAGACCGGAGGTCCAGATTGATGGTTATAATATGTTTCATAAAGATAGGAAGAGTAGGAAAGGAGGAAAGGGTGATCATTTATTTTAGGAATTCTCTCCAGTGAGGATAAACTTGTTATAGGGTTATTATAGAGGGCGCCAAATTTTGGTAAGGATGTAAGAAAGGGTAGCGTTCTCTGTGTCAGGAAGCAAAAGGTGCATACTGGGAAGCTTCTGTAAGTGATCAGGAGGCTGAGAATTTTAATATGTTGCAAGATAATTTTGTTAAACTCGTCATAAACCAACCCACTAATGAGGGGGGTGGGATAATAAATTAGATTTTGTTCTAACGAATAGAGAACAGGGGGATTAGCGATACTGAAATTGAGGAAAATTGGGAAACTAACGACCATTGCCAAATTAGCTTGAAGTTAAAATAAAATAAGGTTATCCGTAGTATAAATAAGATTAAAATCCCAAACGTTTGAATAGTGGGTTAAAATAGTCTGAGGAGGCAGCTAGGAGACTGAGGTCATGTAAAAAATATGTGAGGTCAATGGAAAGCGTCTTAAGAGGAGGAATTTTGTAGATCATGAACAAAGGTCAATTGTTAAGCAGTTAATTGCCGGAAATAATATGACTATTGCGTTCATTGAAATTCGAGCAAGGCCGTCGACCATAAATGGATGTCGGATAAAATTAATCAATACATCGGTAATAAAAGAGGAATTTATATGAAAGTAAAGAACAGTGAGGGAAAATTAGGGCAGACATACAATGAAACAACCATGGACATTGGAAAGCTAATTAAATTAGGCAAGAATAATTCTGAACTTAAAGTGTTAAATAGGGCTCAGGAAGATTCCAAATGTTTTTTTTAATTAAACTGAACTAAGGGATAATATAGTTCAACCTAAAACTACGGAGAGAGAGGTAGTGAGTGATAGTGATGTAATGGCTAGGATGTTAAATAAGTATTTTCTTTCACTATTTACGCTTGAGAATATTCTGATTCTACCTTATGTGACCTTGAGTCTCAGGAATAATGAGCAAGAGAAGTTAGAGTATATTTTAATTACTAAAGAGAAAGTCTCGAAAGAAATAGAGGGACTTAAATTTAGCAAGCACCGGGCCCCGATAAGATATTCCCAAGGATTCTGAAGGAGTGTAAAGATATGTTAAGTGAGTCTCTACCATGTAGATTTATAAAATCATTAGAAACTGGCGTTGGCCAACGCTGTGGAAGAAAGCTAATATGTTACTTCTCTTTAAGAAAGGGGATAAAAAGATTTGTCTAATTAACGACCAGTGAGTTTTACTTCAGTGGTGGGAAAAATTATGGGATCTCTAATAGCGAAATCTATTAGGTATCACTTCGACTAACATAAATCGATTAAGGAATCTCAACACAACTTTACTAGAGGCAAATCATGTTTGACTCATTTATGGCCTTTTCGTTAAAAGGTGTACGATGCTGCAGAGAATTAACGTATCATTTATTTGGATTTATAAGTCTTCCGACAGGGTGCCACTCCTACAATTTTGAATCAAGTTAAAGCACATGAGATTGATGGAAAGATTTTATGTGGATACAGTCGTGGTTTAATGACATACAGCGAAGAGTTAGTATAGAGGGGATTAAATCTGAGTAGGGGAACGTTACCGGTGAGGTTTCTCAGGAGTCGATCTTGGGGCCAGTGTCGTTCTTGATTTATATTATTGATCTCGATGTAATTATAATTGCAGCCTGAGCACGTTTGCGGATTACGCTAAGATGAGTAAGATTATAAGAACTGTCTTAGTATAGGTAGGTGTAATCTAGTGATTAATTATAAACTGGATGGGAGAGTTTTAGGAAGGTCAGAATTCGAAAGTAACTTATGTGTCCTTGTGAGTTCCTACCTTTGAACTAGAAAGCAGGACATAAGTGCTAGAAATAAAGCTAATAGAGTTGTTAGAGTTTATTGGGAGGAGTGTGAGAAATAGGAGTGCTGATGTCATTTTGAAACTGTACCTGGCATTAATTAGGCCTCGTCTTGACAATGAGGTACAATTTTGGTCACCATATTATAGGATTATTATTGTTTTGCTTGAGTCTGTACAAAGAAGGGTGACTAAGATGATTCATGGGTTGAGGAGCAAACAAGGATGACTAAGATTATTCATGGGTTAAGGAATAAAAAAGGATGACCAAGACGATTCATGGGTTGAGGAGCTAACCTCATCGTGATAAATAAACGAGAATAAATCTTTATACATTAGAAAAAAGAGTTCGGTGAAAACCTAATAGGTGGAATTACAGGCTCCATTGTCCCCATATCAGCTGAAAATATGTCTGAAAATCTAAGAGGTAGAATTACAGGCTCAATTGTCCCCCAAATGGGGCTGAAAATATGTCTGAAAACATAAAAGGGGGAATTACTGGCTCCATTGTCCCCTAAATGGGGCTAAAAATATGTCTCAAAATCTAAGAGGTGGAATTACTGGTTCCATTGTCCCCCAAATGGGGCTGAAAATATGTCTAAGAACCTAATAGGTGGAATTACCAGCTCCATTGTCCCCCAAATGGGGCTGAAAATATGTCTAGAAACGTAATAGGTGTAATTACTGGCTCCACTTTCCCCAAATCTGCTGAAAATATGTCTGAAAACCTAAGAAGTTGGAATTACAGGCTAATTGTCCCCCAAATGGGGCTAAAAAATATTTCTGAAAACCTAATAGGTGGAATAAATGGTTGCATTGTCCCCCAAATGGGGCTGAAAAAATTTTTGAAAACCTAATAGGTGGAATTACTGGGTCCATTGTCTCCCAAATGGGGCTGAAAATATGTCTGAAAACATAATAGGTAGAATAACTGGCTCCATTGTCCCTATATCGTCTGAAAATATGTCTGAAAACCTAAGAGGTCGAATTATAAGCTCAATTCTCCCCCAAATAGGGCTAAAAATATGTAGAAAACCTAATAGATGGAATTACTGGCTCCATTGTCCCCCAAATGGGGCTAAAAATATGTATAAAAACCTATTGGGTAGAATTACTGGCTCCATTGTCCCCCAAATGGGGCGAAACATATGTCTGAAAACCTAAGATGTGTAATTACTGGCTCCATTGTCCCCTAAATGGGCTGAAAATATGTCTGGAAACCTAATAGGTGAAATTATTAGCTCTATTGTGTCCCAAATGGGGCTGAAAATATGTCTGAAAACCTAAGAGGAGAAATTACAGGCTCTATTGTCCCCAAATCGGCTGAAAATATGTCTGAAAACCTTAGAAATGAAATTACTATCTCCATTGTCCTCCAAATTTGGCTGAAAGTATGTCTGAAAACCTAATAGGTGGAATTACAGGCTCCATTGTCCCCCAAATGGGGCTAAAAATATGTCTGAAAATCTAAGAGGTGGAATTACTGGCTCAATTGTCCCCCAAATGGGGCTGAAAATCTGTCTGAAAACCTAGGAGGTGGAATTACTGGCTCCATTGTTTCCTAAATGGGGCTAAAAATATGTCTGGAAATCTAAGAGGTGGAATTACTGGCTCCATTGTCCTCCAAATGGGGCTAAAAATATGTCTGAAAATCTAAGAGGTGGAATTACTGGTTCAATTGTCCCTTAAATGGGGCTTAAATTATGTCTGAAAACCTAAGAGGTGGAATTACTTGCTCCATTGTCCCCTAAATGGGTCTAAAAATATGTCTGGAAATCTAAGAGTTGGAATTACTGCTTTCATTGTCCCCCAAATGGGGCTGAAAATATGTCTAAAAACCTAAGAGGTGAAATTACTGGCTCCGTTGTCCCCCAAATGGCGCTGAAATGGACCTTGAGGTCTTCTAGGGTACTTTTTATCCTTTTAGCCCTTGTAGCTCTCCCTTCCTCTCTCTCTCTCTCTTTCTCTTTCTTCCCCTCTCTCATTTTTAAATTAATTGTTCAACAGTCATTCTGACGTTAAATGGGAGGAAAGACTACTAATAATCTCTTCCTCTGTCGCATTCAGAGCAGCAAAAATGTTAGAATTAACAGACTAACACAAACCCTTGACTGCTTATGAGCTTCAGAAAAGGAAGGTTACGAATTAATTATAGTACATATGAGCATCTAGAGCCTGTTTAACCATAAATAAAGCTTTTGATTGGAAACGAATGAGTCATCTTTCCGACCTAGCTCCATCAGATTACCATCCTTTTAGGAGTTTAGCGAATCACCTGAAGAGAATGAACATGTCAAAAACAGAAAAGGTTGATACAACCTCAAAAACCTTTCTTTTTTTTAGTCAAAGTCAATAATAAAATGATGGATAGTCTTATAAACTGGTATAAATTATATTTCTTATGAAATTAATAAATAAAAAAAATAATTAAATATAAATAACTTCAAAGAATTGTTCGATTTCTAGCAATAAAATGACGAAAAATATGAAGCCTTACTTATGGGATGAACTTAATTTTTAATGAATGCGTTTTACAGTTTCAAACTTGCTGAGTGGAATAAACAAAGGACTCATATATTTACAGAATCAGAAAAAAATATAATGATACATGATAGAAATAACACACAAAGAATTTAAAGGAAATACATAAGTAAAAAAGAACACAAAAGAACAAAAATTAATAAACAAAAACCCTTAAATGGCAATTAACACTGTGCCGAAATCAACGAATGCAGAATGACGTAAAAAGTCTTAAGCTAGACAGATGTATGCTCGTAAATAAAGTGACATAAAAGACTAACAAGAACTAGGTGGAACTAGAACTAGAAACCTTTGCCCATAAGTGTAATGGTCAGCATGGTTAAAGAATGATAGGTTGAGTTTTATTAATTTTGAGGTCAATTTGGCTGTGTGGATATTTGAGAGATTATTGTAATAAATGAATTTATGAGTTGCGTTATTCATTCGAATTAAATGATCATTCGATGTATGTAAATGTTTGTTTGAAGGATAAAAGTTATTTTGAAAGCATATGTGCAGGAAAATATGTGTTTCGTCAGCATGAAAGATGTAAATTCGAAAGATATGTCTGTTGAATGATTATTAAATGCAGTATCTCCTGTGTAAATGAATATATTTCCCTATGAATCTTTCTTTCATTACTTTAAAAGTTCTGACGTCACAACCAAATCGGCTGCAACGTTCATGAATGTTTGTTAATTTGCAAAGTTTTATAAGTTGTGAGTATCTAAGCTTGTTTGGGGTCGTGCGTAATAATACACAACCACAACACCAATCGGTTTCAACACACATGAGAGTAAAATTGGTTTAGTGATGAAAATAAAGTTTGAAAATCATAATTTCCTATTTAAAATTCGTAAGACGATAAATTTAGTTTCAAAATTGAATAATTTTACTCAAATCCATCATGTAAAAACTAGGACTAGGATCCAGAAAGTGCATAAAACCCATGAATGAAATACAATGGCTGAATTTCGAAGATGTGTGAAATGAATATAAAAATGGAGATGATAAATGCGAACACGAATGAAGATGGTGGATGTAAATAAAACAAATCAATTCAAGGAAAACGCTAAATGGAGGTATAATTTCCCTACATATTTGAGTCATTCCACATCGAAAAAATCGAACATAAGATGAAATCTGGAAAAGGGAAGGAGAAGATCAAGGTTTGAGTGTGGAAGCAGAAGGAAACAAACATCTCTCCTCGAAATATAGGACTATATTTTAATGTGTATAAGCGTAGGCTTATACGAGGGAGAGGGGGGGATTTGAGTTCTATGAATCACCCTATTAAGAGCCCAATGCATTGGTCTTATTATTCTTAGTAGCAGTGTTGTCACTCTTTTGGTTTTGTTGGTTGATTTGTTGGCGATATCGTGTTGAGCTGAAATGGGCGATGTTAGACATAGAAGCATAAATGGTGATGCGAGAGAGGTTGTGGAATAAAGGATACAGCCTGTGTTCAGATGCTTAAGAGCGCATTTCTCAAGGTACATAAATTTAACGTGTATAGATAAGAAAGCGTAAGTGGAGATACCAAGGATAGAAGAGTCATAACTGGGTTTGAATCCTTAAGTAGAGCACCGTCCTCAAAGATCTGTAGGTTATGGTACACCAACTTTGGAAACCTTAGATATTCACAAGAAAAAGTTATGGAAGATAATGTAATTCGTAGAGATACAAGCGTTCGTTTTTGAGGGTACTTTGTTAGTATCAGCGTTTGCTTCAGGATGTGGAGGTCAGTTCAAAAGTATATGTGTGGAAAAATTTGTGCCTCACTAGATATGAAGTATTGTCATGATTCGATTTGTGTGTTAGTGAAATGAAGATTGCAGAATGGGACGGAGATAGAAAATTTTACAGGATAAAATGTGAAGTCGAGTTAAATTTGACACGTTTTTACTCAGTGCGCAAGAAAGGAAGATTTATGCTGGAGATGAGACGACGCAGAAATTGGATTTTGATGATGGTTTTAAATTGCAAGCTTGCAGTTTGTTGCTTCGTGTGGAGAGAATTAAAGCTGGAAACCCTCACTGAAGAATATTAGGCCTCAGTTTGTTGATAGAGAGAGATGGTAGCGACCGAGATGGTTTGTCTCTTTGTGTTTATAGGTTTACTCTTCTACGTCAGTTCTATACTTAGCGGTGGATACTCCGGTCACTTGCTATAATGCCTTTATGAAGTCTTAGAAGCAGGGTCAGATTTAACTATGATCAGTTTATAGATGGTTCTTATTCCAAAGGGGGGGGGCGTTGAAAGGGGATACAGCCAAAGGCACCATATAAGCTATGACCGCCATTACTTAGAAGAGTAGGTAAAGCAATGGCTGTGCAATGTGAGAATGTGACCGTGGATAGTTAAGAGATGGTGAGATACTGAAGAAGGCTAAAATAACGCATGCTCTTAAGGTCAGGTTATAAAGTGTGTATGGACGAGAAGATTCTAACCACAAGGAAAACTCAAAAGAAAGGAGAAAGCAAACAGTAGGAGTCATGGTGGCTGGTGTGATGGTTGGCGATAAGAGCCGGCAGAATCCGCGAAAGAGTGCGTTGGTTTATTTGTATTTTAATAATAGGGTGAGACTTCTTGCTTGGGTGAACTGGTGTATAGTTAGGGAAGGGCTAGCTAGCACTTTTGAGTACATGTCTGTTGTAGAAGTCACTGTTAGGTATAGTCTTACAATATCATTCTCTTCACAAACCTTAGATCTTGGAGTTTTCCAAGAGAGCGCAGATGATGAGAGCGAGTTCTTCCTTAGGTTGCTGCCCCGAACCAAAGAACATATCTCTCTCCGAATCTATTTACGATGGAAGGTATAAAAGTTCTCGGCCCAAATAGTTTAAGGAAATAAAATGTCCATACTAATATTATTACTTTTAAATATGGTCCCCGAAAGGTTAATGAACTTAGTAGATCTTGAAATAAGCATTTCAATCTCCTTGTAAAAATAGTTTTTGTCTTTGCACTGAAAATGCTCAAAACGGGTGACTTGATTTCATCATCACTCGAAAGCGTTTTTCCCCTCAATTCGGATTTGAGTTTGGAGAACAAGTAATAATCACTCGGGGACAGGTCTGGACTGTAGGGAGGGTGGTTAAATTCTGTGAAACTGCAACCAAGAATGGCCGTCTTTGCAATTGCCGCTGTGTGCACTGGAGCATTGTCATGGAGGAGTCTGACTTGTCTACTGAGCTCTTCTCGACATTGTTCTTTGATGGCCTCCCTTAATTTATGCAATAAAAAGCATAATACTAACCATTTACCACTGTATTCTTTTCTCTAAGTCAATCATCAAAATTCCTCCACAGTTCTAAAAAACAATTGCCAAAATATTTTTGTTGAAGGGCCACCCTAGCATTTCTTGGGAGATTTCTGCTGGACGACACCACAAACTTCCTTTTTTCCTATTCAGAAATGAAAGATCCTGAATGGACACATTTAAATACATTTTTAAAAAATTCCTCAAGGTTGGGCCGAGAACTTTTGGACATTCCTGGTATATCAAACAACATAATTCCTTTCTCAATTTAGACTCCTCTTTCTTCCTATACGCAATCACAATGTCAACCAACTAATATTTTGTCTCGCATCTAATTTACTTAAATTTATGGTTCTGTTCTCTTTTTCTCTTGGCCCTTTTTTTCGCTAATGAACTCATTAAGGTAGTTTCATAGCCTAATCTCTTATTGGTTCATATATTTACTTACATTCCGTTTTTGTGAATGAAGGCTTAATTAGTCCATTGTTTTGTAATTTAGACCATTAGCTCAAATTCATCATTTTCACTATCCCTTCTTCTTTTAGTTGATCTAATACTACGTATTTTTCATTGTATTGCTTTGTTAAGAAATTAATATTTTTTCTAAGGAAAGTAAAATGATTTATACTATAAAATATATATATATTTAGTAAAGTATTTTTCATCCATTGTGACAATGCTGTTAGTAGTGGTAACACTCATTATTTACATTGCTCTCGCATCGTTTAGCCCAGTAGTGGCTTCCTTTTCTTGAACAATTCATTTGGTTTTGATGAAACTTATAATTTTGACCCTTTCCTACCTGCATATCAAGGTAAACTTCGTCATTTGGGGGATATTGTAATGATTTGAAATAAATGATAATCACATAATGGAAAGTCATGTGAAAATTGAGATTGAGAAAGAACCTCTCAACTTACGCAATATTTTTTTCTTGGATCGATAGTGTTACGCATGAGCGTGGATTGTCATAGAGGAGGACGATACCCATTCAGTTCGAGAGTGAAGGAGTTTTTTGTTCAAGAGCTTCATTTAAACGTTGCAATTGTTGAACAGTAGATGTTGCAATTGTTGAACATTTAGGTCTGCAACAAATGTTTGCTCATTATTAATGGAATTATGATGATTAACTCATTTCCTATGCCACAAAGTCCAAAGTATAGCCTTCTGTTGTTGGATACCGAGTCCTATAAAGAAATGCGTTTTTCTTTGAGATCAAGCGATTGTTTTGTTGTTACTTTTGGAGTAATATTGCACTAAAAACTCACTTCTTTTCATCTTCCTTAACAATTCTGTCCATAAATAGCTCACATGCATTTCTAGCCAATAGAGATGAAGCAATATATATATATATATATATATATATATATATATATATATATATATAAGGTAGATGAGGCCTGTCACAAATGCTTCATGAAAACTTTGGTTATACCAAACCGCACGATAACTTTTGGAGAGTCTCTTTTCCATTCCATGAAACCACTTGGTCTTTCATTTGTCCAGATATGACAATTGTGTCAATTAACTTTAGCACGTGTGTGGAAAGTTGCTTCATTATTGAATAAGATTTTATCTAAAAGGTTTTCCTTTTCAATTTGATCCACAAATTCTACGCTTGATCTGGATAATCTTCTTCATTAAGGGAGTGCAGTAATTGAATGTGATAAGTGTTGAACGCAAGACTCTGTGCATTGTTGTCTTGGGCATATCAAGTCTCTGACTGGCCTTTCTCACCGAAGTTCTTGGTTGAATTTCAAACAATTGTCGAATTTGTTCAGTTTTGTTCGGATCAATCTTTTCCATTCTCTTCCTTTCTCATCATGTATGGATCCTGTTCTTTTAAATTTGTTTACAAGTGAACTGATCGCGTTGTCTGTAGATCCAGGTTTTCTAAACTTTCTTTGGAACTTTTCTCGTACTTCATTGAATTTCTCTACTCTGATACGAGCATCACAACAAAAATCCAAGCTTCTGTATTCACTATTAAAGGGTTCTGAAAAGGATTGAAAAACAAATTAAAATTATTTGACACCCTGTACATGGAACACTGAAATTTTGTGCAGAGCACAATTTGAACATGATGAATATAATTCAACAAGAACTTTTCTAAAAATGTTTTCAATTTCATCGAAATACACACTCAATTTTGCAACATCCGGTATATATGTTATATATATATATATATATATATATATATATATATATATATATATATATATATATATATATATATATATATGCATATTTTGTTAAGAAACATGGTGTATTTCGCCTTAAGTAATTTCCTTTGGCAACTTTTTCTTCTTCTAACTATCTTTTTTATTCCCTCTTGTAGATGGTGGATCACTTGTCTTGTATTCATCTCTCTTTTAAATGAATGTGTTTGGTAAAGAACAAACTAAATTTATAAGCTTTCGATCTTATTCGATCATCTTCGGAGCGTTTTGATATATTCTTGCTTCCTATACCGATGTAATGAGTGGAGTAAGGATCTGACAGAATGAAAGAAATCGATTTTTAAGGGGATATTTATTCCGCCTAGGTTAATCGTAGCGTTAGAGGAAACTGGGCATTCCGGTGTGTGGAATTTTATAATAATTTTAATGTTCGATTCCAGCTTGTCGCTTGACTGTTGATGGCCCGCTTATCTTTGTTTATTAATATGGCTTCTAAGATGTTGATTCTAGCTTAATTAGCCTCTTTTCTTTTAAAAACAGTGTTGTCAACTAGCATATCTCTCGTTAGGTTAATGTTATGTGCACTATCCATATGATTTCTAGGCCCTCCGCTTTGCAGATGCATGATTAAATGTCTCAAAAATGATAGAAGAAAACACCAAAATTTTAGACTATGCTCCCAACAGGCGCCAACTGCCCTTCCTTAAAGCTATATATATCCAAGAGAAGCAACCGAATTTAAACATACAGTCAAACTCCAATGAAATCCTGCCCAACGCAAGAAAAGCAAACAGAGGTACAGGTGTACTCAGAGGTGCCCCTAGCCACTAATCCCCTCTGGCAAGCATCTTAATTCCCCCCCCCTCTCTGGCTACCTACTTCTTCGACCTTTTATTACCTTGATCCAACCTGCCTATACGTGTATAACTTCGTTCGTAATTTTGTTAATACATTTTGTAACATATATAAACTGAATACTTTCTAATAATTCCCCATTGTAACTATGAAAATGGTACTTGATGTATCGAAATGCGTCAATTAAATTAAAGAAAATGCTAAATTAGATTAATTTACTTCTACCTTTGGCAAAATAACAAGCATCAGTCCCCGATGAACTTCGGTACGCTTATCCACAGGTTAAACAATGAAGAAAAGGCGAATATAAGACAAATCGAGAAGATTGAAAGAAGAATTATTAATTCGAAACTAGCGGCCGCTTTTAATAAAACATATATATATATATATATATATATATATATATATATATATATATACCAGGCAATGGTTTCGCCACTCCCCCCTACGTGGGGGGCTTGCGCTTCGCTACTAAGATTAAAATTTAAAATCTAAAAAAAAGCAGCCATGGTTAACATTTTATAAATTTTCTGAACCTCGACAATTAAAATAATTTTAAAAAGGAACTCTAAAATAATTTTCCCCCTTTCAAAAAATCACGTTGCTTAAATATAGTTATAGAAAGATATATAAAAATAAATTTTCTGAACTTCACCATTTGTAATTCTTTGGGCTGTAAAAACTTCACAAAATTTTGATACTTATATTTATTTCTGAACTTCACCATTTTGTTTTTTTGTTATTATAAAAGAATTATTAGAAATAACTTTGATAAAAAAACATAAGTCATAACCAAACTAAGTTGAAATTATTATTCAAATACTCAAAAAAATCTCCTTTTTAAATTATGGAGTTAGTGATATATATATTTATATATATATATATATATATATATATATATATATATATATATATATATATATATATATGCGTTTAGGAAAGGGTAATAGCAATAGTAAGAATTCTTTAATATGCTAGAACCTATCCTTTTTACACTCTTACTAACCTAACCTTCAGCCGACAATCATTTCGCCTTCAAAACACCTTTTAGGACTCCATCATATTTCTCGATTCTTCGCCCCTTCCGCTCACCGATACTGTCATCATCACAGTCTACTGTCATTAACTTCAATCATTAAACATAAAACGACTCTTTGTCTCCAACCCTAAAAACGTAATTCTTTGTCAAGGACATTACTTCTCAGATCATTGTGGAATTCCAAAGAAATGCTTCCTTCTGACATAATTCTGTCTCTTCTCAACTCAACTCAGTTAAATAAGATAGACGCATTTCCTTATTCCAATTAACCTTCCTTAAAAATTTCTTAAGCGTTAGGTCTGAAGCCATGATTGGTGAATAACAGAAAACAGTGAAAAATTAGTCATGTTTACACCTTCATATCAAACTAGTTTCTAAGTTTAACATCTGGAGAGTTATTATTTAAGCCGACTCTCTCTTGTTTGGTATTCCTTATTTTATTATTTATTACATTTAAGAAAAAGGATTTAGCTTTTTGAGTTCACAATCTAGTATATGATCACGAATTTACGGTCCTTTTTTAACGTTATGCACCCTCTTTCACCCGTTGTGGTGGCTAGACAGGCGCAGAAATGATAGACCGATATTGAAAAAATCGTGAAAAAGACGAGCGAAAAGAGAGAGTAACTCATTCGTTTTGAGATACAAGGGGTTAGTAGGGTAGGTCCCTCATTCAGGTTACACTTGTAGTAGGGGGATTAACACTCCTAGATCATTTACTCCCTTGCACGGTAACCAGGGTCTATGGCTATTTGGAACAAGCCACAATAATTTGAAATATGGCTTAACTTTTATATTACTTACAAATGCAATTTGGCATTTAGTTTAAAAATAATTTATGAGCAAAGAGTATTATCGCGTGTTTGAAACGTGATAATAAATAACTCCTCGATTGTGCTGATGTCATTTGTAATTACTCATACCATCCCCTGAAGAAGGGAACAATCTGTGATTGCTCTAGGTTCCAATGAAGGAGGTAACATCTATGATTACTCGAACCTTCCACTGAAGAAGGCAACATCTGTGATTCTCGTACCTTCCACTGAAGGAGGTAACATCTGTGATTGGTCGTACCTTCCACTGAAGAAGGTAACTCTTTTGATTGCTCCTACCTATCACTGAATAAGGTAATATCTATGATTCCCGTACCTAACAATGAGGAAGATAACATCTGTGATTGTTTTTACTTTCCACTGAAGAAGGTAACATCTGAGATTGATCGTATCTTCCACTAAGGAAGGTAACAACTGTAATAGCTCATACCTTCCACTGAAGAATCTAACATCTGTGATTGCTCGTTCCATTCCACTGAAGAAGGTAACAGCTGTGATTGATCGTACCTTCCACTGAAGAAGGTAACATATGTGATAGTTCTTACCTAGTACTGAAGAAGTTAACATCTGACATTGCTCTCACTTTACAGTCAGGAAATAAATATCTGTGATTGCCTCTACCTAGAAATTAAGGAGGTAACATCTGTGATTGCTCATACCTACCACTGACGAAGGAAACATCTGTGATTGCTCGTACCTTCGAATTTAGAAGGTAACATCTGTGATTACTTGCACCTTGCACTGTAGAACCCAACAGCTGTGACAACTCGTACCTTCCCCTGGAGAGGAAACATCTGTGATTCTCGTATCTTCCACTGAAGAAGGTAACATATGTGATTGCTCTTACCTTCCACTGAAGAAGGTTACATTTGCATTTGCTTTTACCTTCCATTGAGTAAGGTTGCACCTGTGATAGCCTGGACCTAGCACAGAAGAAGGTAATATCTGTGATTGCTCGTACCTTCTATTGAGGAAAGTAACATCTGTGATTGCTCGTTCCTTCCACTGAATTAGGTAACATCTGTGATAGTTCATGCCTAGGACTGAACAAGGTAATAACTGTGATAGCTGGTACCTACCACTAAGGAAGGTAATATCAATGGCGTCGTACCTTCCACTGAAGAAGGTAAAATCTGTGATTGCTCGTACCTTCCACTGAAGGGGATAATATCTTTCATAATTCGTACCTATTACTGAAGAAAGTAACAAATGTGACTGCTCGTACTGTCGTAGAATGGACTCTCGACGATATACCATATATGACTATTCGTTGAGGGAACTTATTTAATTATCTTTAGAGTGCGTGGATGTCTGGCGGGCCGATATTATTTATCTTCGATATGCTTAAGAAGCGGAACTGAGCTCAAGGATAATAGTATGGCTATCATTAATAAAATAGAGTTTTATTAATAAAAACTATTAATAACACACAAAACGGAAAATATTGACATAAACAGAAAATGGAAATAGTCGTGGAAATCTAGCTAATCCGAGGATTAAGAGAGATTTAAAAAGGTAAAACAAATAAAAGTTAAAGGAATGGGATGGTTCGCTAAACCATTTAAAGCACAGGATAGGGTTGGAAAAAGGGTTAAATACTCTAAGGTAATGTTCAGCTTACGTAAATACACTTGTTGTGCAGAGGAAGGCGACGTGAAGGAATTTTCGGTCCGCTGGCGAGTTTTAGCCGAAGGGGGGAAAATAAATGATCCTGACGTGGCGTCTTGGAAATGAGAACCGTTTCTTGTCGACGGGCTCGAAAGAACAATGGCTGTTCTAGCGTTGTTCTCTTTCTGAACAACAGGGGAAGCCTTGTGGACTTGGCGTCACGAAGGCTCGAACCTTGGCAGTCAAGGGATATTGTCCTTCTTCTGGAAAAGTGATGGTGGATCTCGAGGTCGAGGACCCTTGGCGCACAAGGTGAGAGTGGATCGTAGTGATGTTTCGCGAAGAAAATCTGGATCTTGAATCTGATTTTAGTGGTAAAGTTTATAAATAAATAGTCGGGACATCCCCTTGGCGTAGGAGACAAGGGAGTGGGGGCTTCGAGGGAATGCACAGCCGCGCCTGAGGTCGGCGCATGGGGCGAAAGGGGGAAGATAAACCTCCTTGTTTAAACATTGACTTAGGCGGCGGCGATAATGCACCTGGCTTCAAAGCGAAGATGCACGTGTGTAGCCTCGTGTTTTTAAATAACATGTGATAGTGGTTGAAATTAAGCGGCCTCAACCCGTTCTATCGCACATACCCTCCACTGAACAAGGTAACATCTGTGATAGTTCTTACCTAGCAATGAAGAAGGTAACATCTGTGATAGCTCGTACTTTCCACTAAAGAATGTAACATCTATGGTTGCGCATACCTTCCATTGAAGAAGTAAACATCTCTGATTGCTCGTACCTACTACCTAAGAAGGTAACATCTGCGATAGCTCGTACCTAGCACTGAAGAATGTAAGACCCGTGATGGCTCCTACCTTCCACTGAAGAAAGTAACATATAGGATTGCTCGTACTTTCCACTGAATAAGGCATTATCTGTGATTGCTTGTACCTTCCCCTGTAGAAGGTAACATCTGTTATTGGTTGTACCTTCCACTAAAGAAGACAACATCTGTGATTGATCCTACCTTAAACTGAAGAAAGTAACATCTGTGATTGCTCGGACCTTCCTCTCAAGAAGATAACTTCTGTGATTGCTCGTACCTTTTACTTTAGAGTGCAACATGTGTGATTGATCGTACCCTCTACTGAATAAGGTAACATCTCTGACTGCTCGTAACTTCCACTCTAAAGGCAACATCTCTGATTGCTCGTATCTTCCGCTGAAGAAATTAACATCTGTGACAGCTCGTAACTAGCATTGAATAAGATAAAATCTTTGATTGCTCGTACCTTTTACTGAAGCAGGTGGCATATGTGATTGCTCTTACTTTCCCCTGAAGAAGGTAACATCTGTGATTGCACGTACATACACTGAAGAAGGCAACATCTGTGATTGCTCAGGGCTACCAGTTTAGAAGAAAATATTGTAATTGCTCCTACCTTCCATTAAAGAAGTTAACATCTGTAATTACTTGGACATACCACTGAAGAACGTAACATATCTGATTGCTCTTATCTTCTACTGAAGAAAGTATCATATGTGATTGTTCATACCCTCCAGTTAAGAAGGCAACATCTGTGATTACTCGTAACTTGCACTGGAGAAGGCACCATCTGTGATTGCTCCTAACTTCCAATTAAGAAGATAACATCTCTGACCTCGTACCTTCCCTGAAAAAGTTAAAATCTGTGATTGCTTGTACATTGCACTAAAGGAGGTAAGATCTTTGATAGTAAAGCACCCATTACTGAAGAAGGTAACATCTCTGATTGCTTGTACCTTACACTTAAGAAGGTAACATCTGTGATTACTCGTACCTTTCACTGAAGAAGTCAACATCTGTGATTACTCGCAACTTGCACTGGAGAAGGAACCATCTGTGATTGCTCTTAACTTCAAATTAAGAAGGTATCATCTCTGACCTCGTACCTTCCACTGAAGAATGTAAAATTTGTGATTGGTCATACCTTGCACTGAAGGAGGTAAGATCTTTTATAATTTGTACTTATTACTGAAAAAGGTAACATCTGGGATTGCTCGTACCTTCCACTTAAGAAGTCAACATCTGTGATTACTCGCAACTTGCACTGGAGAAGGCACCATCTGTGATTGCTCTTAACTTCAAATTAAGAAGGTATCATCTCTGACCTCGTACCTTCCACTGAAGAATGTAAAATTTGTGATTGGTCATACCTTGCACTGAAGGAGGTAAGATCTTTTATAATTTGTACTTATTACTGAAGAAGGTAACATCTGGGATTGCTCGTACCTTCCACTTAAGAAGGTAACATCTGTGATTACTCGTACCTTTCACTGAAGTAAGTAACATATGTGATTGCTCGTAACTTCCACTGAACAATTGCATAACATCCACGTCACCATTAAATTTATGCAGAAAGGGAAGAAAACAACTCATTGCCATTTCTTGATGTAAAATTATCTAAACAACAAAGTATATTGATCTGTCTACCGGAAACCAACCAACTTTAATGCCTATATTTACTATTTCAATGCCACGTTGTATCAGTTAAAAGGTCTCTATTTTCATCCCTATTCCTGAGAGCATATCGTATCTGTGATCCTTGTCTCTTGCTAGATGAAATCAAAATGATTAAGCAAGCTTTCATTGAGATACAGTATTCTCTTTACTTTATAGAAAAATGTCAGTATAAAGCTAGAACCATCTTTTACTCACTAGCTAATCTTAAGGAAAAGGTATGTGCCAATTTTTATATTGCATTTTTATACTAACCTCAATTAATTAATTTTAAAAAATTGCACGTGTAAACAATATCAATGTTGCCTTTCAATACCAAAACTGATCCGAAATAGTCTATCTAAAAATAAAACCCCCGATAAAAAAACGGCTATATTTTATCCCTTGTGAATTCTGCAATCAAGTATATATTGGCGAAAGCAGCTTTTTATCCATTAGGGAAAAATACGACCAGAGGTGACGGACCTGATTGTGCACGCACTTAAGAACATGGAAACTGCTAAACTTCTTGTGAAGGAATTTATAACAAGCGACCTTTTAAAGGTCAACGGTGAAGTTCTTCCTAGGATCATTATTTGCTATACAGTTTTAAATTGGTTTAAAGGAAAGCTCGTTCTCCATTACAAGAGTACGTGAACGTTTCTGTTGTAATTCAAGAAATAAAAAGAGACAGGTAAGTCTTAAAGAACTATTAGCCAATCATTCTTCCATATTAGCAACATCTGAATTCCTAAAAAAGTCATAGCCAATAGTCTAAGACAAATACTATATTGGAAAAATTAATCATGTGCCATCCCTCGTAGATCATAGATCGAGTAACTATTAACCAACAAATAATATTCATTAAAAATGAATGATCATAAATTAGTTACAAAGACCTTACGTTTTTCTAGAGCTTCATATGAACGAAGGTTGGCCGTAACCCAAAAATTCTTTGGAAATGACAGCAACATCGAACGATTGTAAACAAAATAAATGCAACTACAGAGGTAAAATAAGCATAACATCGGCAAGCCTCGAATAATGAGAATACTAATTAATAACCATAACAGGAAAATTCCAAGAGAAGTAGTTGCATTTTGTATATTAATTTTCAAACCTTTGAAATGTATACATAAGGATCAATATCAGGAATTAATTTTAATTCAACATGGGTCTTTATGACAGCTAATTCACTTGCACCGAAAGAGAATGTGTAGGTGTACAAGAATCTGTAGCGGTGTGGTTAGCATGCTGGGCTCAAAAAAAGGTCCTGGGCTCTATTCCAGACTCGGGAAAAACCCAGTGTCGACTACTTTCGTTGACGGCCTCTAGTTACCAACGTACATTGGCCCAGCATGGTAGCGTATGCCCCCAAACCTCTCATAATGAATGAGAAAGGGTTTCATCATCATGATGAAATAGAATGGGTCATCAAGTATTTGTTTATCTCTTCTGTAAGTTTGCTCTCCTAAAAGCTAAGCCTGAATTATATGAATAAACCTGCCAAGAATCGTTAAGGATATATGAATATTTATAAAAATAAGAGAAGTTATGATTTTTTTAATCATTTTTCAAAAGTGTTTGCGAAAATATCGTATTTCAATTTGTTGGAAGAAACGTCGTTTCCTTTCAACGTCCTATCTTCCCGCTAGAAATTGTGGTCAGTTCGAAAATAGTCAATTTGATTAAAGTCGGGAACCTAAGCTTCAGATGGAATCGTTTTAGATAATTTTTAAACATATTAAACCCCTTTCTAGTTTATCAGAATATTTTGTCCCTCTCCTCCAAGAATTTAAAATATACACCTTCATTTGATTCAGGTCTGAAAACATAAGCTGAAGGAGTTTAGAGTCCAACTCGTTTATTTCCCTCTAATTGAATAAGTTTTTCTTGCCTAAACTTACCTAATCTATGATTAATTTCACCAGCTACTTTGGTAACCTGCTGGCTTAAGTAGTTTACCTAAAAAGATAAAAACTTTTTAAATGAACATCGGAAATTTTAGACCTCCGTTCAGATTTCTTCATTATCCATAATTAAGATTTAAATTAAACCTTCACTGATGAGTTAGCCAAGGTAAAAGATTAAGAGTTAAATAAGGAAGGGACTTCAAATAAAGTAAATTGCACAAATAAACAAATCCGTTTTTTTAAGATAATTTACTTTCAATATATTTATAGGCCGATCTGAATTGTGTGTAGCCATTTCCTCGTGACGTAAAGCAATATTTTCCGCGTTATTAGCATGCGAATGTAGTATTTTCCAAGGCATAAAGCTATTATTTCCGCTACTATGTCGACATAAGCCGTGGGTGGTAAAGTTATTCATTGGACTGATTCAAAATATAGATAGTAACTTGCGGGTAATTGAACAAAAGGCTATGAAGGTAGAGTATAGTAATGGTAGGACCATAAGGAATAATAAGGAATAATACTACATTCGGGCATGACTAGACGGGATCTTGGACAGCCATACACATTACTACCATTGGTAATTGCACTCTCAGGAGTACAGTAAGGGGATTGATGTAGTCATTCATTCTTTCAGATAAAATTAGAATTATGTTGTTCTCGATAGTTCTTGGTTATTAGATTTGTATTAGTAATAGAGAAATATCCAATTTATTGAGGTAGCTCACAGAATTTTCTATTCTTTTGTTTTTACCAATAAAATGAATTATTTTTCCCTTTAAACTGAATTTATCCCCAAACCATTCTTTCCTACTAATTCCTGAGGTTTGATGATAAAACTGAGTGGGTTGAAGTTCCATTGTCCTTGGACCATAAGTAATTAAATATGATCTCTCTTTCGTATACAAACGCTAAGTAATGAAAAGTAGTAAGGTTTCACTACCATACAAGCTACAGTATAGGAACTTAAAACTGTTTTGCTTATGGCTTACTGAACTTAAGCAACATAGGTCAGCGAGGTTCAAATACGAGACGATCTACAATACAGTACCGTCCAAAGCAACAAAAAGAATGAAATCTTCGCCGACCAATTTGTAATACAACCTTTAAGTAAGTGGTCAAGTTAGGTAATAAGTAAACTGTCAGATGATGTACATAGATTAATATTTTTTGTAATGTAATCTTGCGACAAAATATATAAATCTAGCGGAATTCTAATTAATTGGGGGTTTCCTTTCGGTCATGGGATTTTAGAAAGCAATTTCTTTTCCTTGCATAAAGATTTTTAAGTTTGTCCGTAATAATCTTTAGAATCGTCAGACCTCCTCTATTTTGCTATCAATATTTTTGACCAAAAACATTTGAATATTTGAACCATATTCGAAAACAACAGATATATAAACTTTTTAAGAGGTGAAAGAGGCAAGAAAAAGATTCAAAATGGGTAAAGACCTATAGGTTGTTCAATTGAAAAAAAGTTGAGTGTGGATTGTATAAGAAAGATATGTCGTATATATAGATAATTTTAAAATAGATGATAAGATTGAGATAGTTTTAAATTTTTTCAAAGTCTTTATATTAGAATTCGGGCTTACTACGCAGACGCCACAGAGAAACATAAAAGAGCAGAATGTTTGTTTAATGCTTACGGGAAGAATAAAAATGAATATATAAAAAGGAGTTAGTTGGCTTACGAGAGTTGGAATTTATTAGCAGGAACAAGAACAGTAAGATTTGTAAGGAAAAGCTTGGACTGGCAATTAAGAAAACACCTTAACTATTTTTTCTGTATTGACGAGGTCTACAGTTGGGATTCTTCCTGACGCTCTTAAGTTAGATGATTGGCAGCTCGCGTCAATGGAAAGCTCTCTATAAGTTTGACGGATAGGCTGATACTTGCAGTAGTGCGAGTTATGGAAGCTGAATTCGAAAGTTGTGTCAATAACAATACCGTGCCTGTGTCCCGGGTGAGAGAAGTAATAAGAAGTTACGGATGGAGTTAGTTGCCAAGTGTTGCAACGCTGGAGTTTCCAGATGTCATTGGCTGTACCAAGATCAACACCTTCAGAATTAGACCACAAACAGATTACATCATCACTATAGCGGAACCAGATTGAGAGAAGCTAAAAATGGTAGGAAGGTGTCTCGCCTCAAAGAATTACATATATACATTCTATACAACTGCCCATAGCAAAACTAAATTTTTAAGAGAATATTTAGCATTGAAAGAAAATTTAGAATTATTTGTAGATAATAAAATAAGGTCTATGAACGTATCAAGATAAGCAGGGATCTCAGTATGATGGATATCTTTTCAAATAAATTCAAAGTTTCAGCATATGCAACTGTCCTGAACAAAGAACACAGATCAAATTCACGATCGTAATGTTATTAAGGTAAGGAATAACATTTAGTAATAGAGTCATAACTATTAATAGCAAAAATCACAGATAGTACCAATAAGCAAAGCGAGAAGCGATGTTAATGAATTTTACAAAGGAGTTATTAAGGCAACAGAATTAGGTTTAGTGGGTTTGATAACACCATACGGATATGTAAACGCGCCTCATTAGATTTAGATTTAGATATAATTCTAAGAGTTTGAGTTACAATTTATTTGTTTCGTGAGATCTTTAGACAAAGTTTGATATTTTTATTAATTCAAACGTTTTTTTCAATATATCTAGAGGGTGGAAACATAAAGTGTAGTCTGCTTTATACAAATTATTTTGAATATTTTTCATACAATTAATTAATTATTTTCTTGCAGGTTCTTTAAATCTTTATTGAGTATTGTGAATCAAAGGGTTAATTCATAAAAAACAATAACCGTTTACAAATATGACTGGAAAATTCGAAACAATCGAGAATCTGTATAGAAGTGGGAAGACAACGCTCGAAATTTTCTTAATATTGAACCTCAGCGTGAACAGATCTGGGGATTTTAAAGCATTGATAGGGCTTAAAGAGACTCGAAGTGGTATTTTGAGAGGATGATTAACTTGTCCCGATCAGTTTCAAATCCAGCTTTGATCAAGAACACGATGAACAAGATCAAGCAAAATTCAAGGACGAGTGCCAGACAACTTGCTTTGTAGGCCGAATTTAACTATGGGACCAGGCAGAAAGGATTACCTGAAACTTCGTCCATTCAAGATAGGTAAATGACATCGTCTTTCCAAACCCAGCAAAATGAGATTTGAAAGAGCAAAGCTACTCTTCCAAAAGTTCCTTGATGACTTGCAGACTCTAGTTCTGTGGACGGATGATAAGTTGTTCACTGTCCAGTCAAACGACAACACACAAAATGGTCGTGATTTGGCACATAATAAAATAAGATTCTAGTTCACAACGGACATCTTTTAAGAGATAGAAAGCAGCTTTGGTGATGGTGTCTGAGGGAAGGAGCTGTAACCACCTTCCCCAAAACACCTCTCAGCTTCATTGAAGACGGAGTAAAGATCACTCAACAAGATTATTTAAACATGATGAAGGAGAAAGTAAAACCCTGGCTGGATGCCACAATATAAAATGCCAAGTTAACCCTTCAAAAAGATAAGGCAACCTAACACACAACAAAAAAGTTCAAGATTGGTGCCAGGAACATTTTAAAGAGTTTTGGTCAAATGAATTTTGTCATCCCAGTTCACCATATTTAAACATTATGGGTTTTTGAGTGTGGTCCACGTTTGAGTGTAAAAGTTCTGAAGAGCAAACTAGGAAATGCTGGGAAGAAATATTAACTGAAACTCTGGGCACCACTTGCACTGATGTCATACCTAGACTTCGTCGTGGCATCGACGTAAAAGGAAGTTACATCAAATATCAGTTAAATCATTCTCTATTATATCATTTTTTCTTTCGTTTTAGTCTAATCATTATTTAATATTCTAAAAATAAATGAATAAATATCAGTTTACAGTTCTTATTTCATGCCCTGTAATTTTATCCAATATTTCAACAGTACCGAACTTATCATATTTATTATTATAGAGGCGTTATTCGAAGTAAAAATAACGCACGTCGGAAACGAAGTGGATAATTGAGATGGATAGGCGTATTAAAACTTTGGTAAAAACACTTTTTCTATGGAGATCTAATCACTGGAAATTCGCTGTTTTTATAGATCAGTAAAATCTTTAGCTATATAAAAACTAAAAGGATGAAAGGGAATATAGATATTTGGTCAATCTCTATAAATTCGTGAGATGAGAGATTGATAACGATGTCGTGACGGCTATTTTTGAACAATCCGCGATAAATCATCGCAATTTGTATTCGAATTTGCGCTTGGATCTGAAAATCCGGCAGCGAAGGAAGTGGTTGAGGTAAAGGCATGTGTTCTTGCGCTCTTTCCTTTAAAAGCAGATATTTGTTCATTATATTCTATAAGTTTTAATAGGAGAGAATATCTATAAGAATTGACGATAAAGGAGGTGTGAATGAGCTTTACAGCAGTACAGAAGCAAAGAAGTAATAAGAAGTTTATTCACATACCTTCTATCATTATGCATAAAGAGGCAAAATAACATCTTTATTTAGTTTACCTTTGATCACTTATAAAATAGAAAGGATAAAGGTCCTAAGGCAAGAGATTTTAACTGCCCCAAACTCTTTATGAGTTGAGCATAAAATCATTATTTAGAAGTAAGACCAAACGGAATCAAAATTAATGATATTTATGTCACCATCGCTTTGACAATGGCAGTATTATTCGCTTCAAATTAAATAAATTACAGTCATTAGTAACTGACTTATAATTCCACAAGTAGCCTCACAGTTTTACTAAACATTAACTAAGAAATAATGAGAAACCGGATAAAGAGGTTCTTAATATCAACATAAAAAGTGGAAATCTATAACATAAATTAAAGAATAGGTGAAAGAGACCAAAATAAATACTAGCCAATTGATTGATTACGTATCATGGCAGCAAAAGATAACCCTTTGGTTCATTTTCTGTTATGCCATATTATTAAATATTTTAAAACAGTAAAATTTATATTTGGTTTGGGATCAAAAACGTTAACAAAAAGTTAACCTTTCTGTTGATCTTTTGAATCGTAGGGAGATTAATGAAGATTATTGTATTGATAGACTTGAAGGCAGAGATTAAAACGGAATTTATCTATTTAATCCCAAAGGCGAAGTTCTCCCTGAGCAATGAAGTCAAGTGGATCAAATCGGCCAATCAAATTTAAAGTGGAACGACCTCCTGAAAAGGATATGGCTACAATATGCTGAGCAGTCCTAAAATCAAATCCTTTTAACGTTTTATTAACTATTTATTTTCTTAATGCTTTCGATTTTCACTTTATATATATATATATATATATATATATATATATATATATATATATATATATATATATATATATATATTTTTTTATTTTTTTTTTTCCTTGGGAATCTGATACGTAGTAAGAATGTGAAGACCCAGGCGATTACACTAATCATTTATTAGCCGGACGTTTTGAACCATCGCTAGGACCATCATCGAGGTCTGTATCGACTAATGAGAAGAGGAAGAAAAATGAACAAAAACAGTTTTAAAGAGTTATCATCTAGCACTGTGGTTACTCTACACTGCTCTCGCCCAAACCAAATTAAACTATGAGTGCCAAATATACTCTTGGGCTCCACCCTCAGCCCATCAATGCTGAATACGATTTGTAACCTCGTAGTTTGGCTTTCCCATGGAGTCTTCCCCTCCTCCCACGTGAACCGTCTTTATTCTGTGAGAGGGGTGCTTTTATTGCCTTATAATCGACCCTAGATTGGAATGTGATGCCTCTTTCGTGCACGGAAATATACTGCGTCAGTGGTTCAAAGATGCCTTTATGCTGCTGAATCAACAGCGACATTCGATTGGTTGCCGTCTTTACCTCCCCTTCTGAAGCTCCGGATAGGAGATCATCTCTCCAACCTGTATGTTCTAAGGGTCCCTGTACTTCTGTCGTCTCCAACCTCTATTTGGCGTGCTAAATTTTTCACAGTTTGTAACAGCATGTAGAATTCAAACAAGTCTTCCGAAGACCCTTGCTCCTTCAAAGGCTTGTTACTTAAGCATGCGAACTCGCATACACAACATTACCCTATATAAATTAAAAGTTCGAAGTCAGAGTGAGGCGTGGGTGCTGAGTCCGTTTACTTTGGAGAGTTTTTAACTTATTTTTCGCCTTTGGGGGCTAATATTTTCACCGCTGAAATGTTGGCCATTCTTTTAGCTTAAAGACTGATCCAAATTTGCCTTTTTGAAGATTTCGTTCTTATCTCCGAGTCTAGAAGAGTCTTACAAGCGATTCGCTTTTTTAGTACCTTACATCCCATGGATACAGAAATTTACAACTGGATCCCCGGGGATTTAGGGGACTCTAGGCAACGGGAGAGCTAACCAATTAGCCCCTTTAGCCTATCCTGGGTCTCTAGATAACTCAGCATTGCCTTTTTAAGATTTATTTCCTTTTATAAGAGATTATGTTTCTCATTCGTGCCAGGACGAATGAAATGGGTGCTCATCGATTAAATTATACAATATTAAAGAATCTGTTCGTTTTCGGCCATCAGAGACTACAGTCCCTAGAGTTGACCCTTTTCTGCTTTCGCTTCGGCCACAACAGTGTTACCGGCTGCCATCTTGTTTCGGCTCCTCCTCGAATCACCCATTGCTATCTCATAATTTATTTGCCTTCATTTGTTTGTGCTGCCATTTAGAATCAACTTGGACTGGGCAGCTTTCCAATTTTATTCTTCCTTAAATCCTTATATATATATATATATATATATATATATATATATATATATATATATATATATATATATATATGGGAATCATTTTTTTATATGATATATGTATAATGTTGATTTCGACATGGAATTATAAATTGTAGTAAAATAATTGTTTGTATATCCCTAGACTTTATTTCCTCTTACCATATGTCAGGAAAAGTTAAACCAGAATCCATACCCTGCCGTAGATACAAACCTTATGTATTAGCATATAATCTTTGCTTAGTACACAAGAAAAACACTCAAGAAGTCCTCAAGGTCAATTTGACTATATATTGACGCGCCTAAAACATTATGTTACAGAGCACACGGAGAAAATATAAGCAGTTTTTGCTGAAATAAAACTGATCTAAGCATTTATAATCTATAGTTTCGCTCCTCTTGATATGTTTCTGAGTAGCAAAAAACTATGAACAAAAAATGAGGGAGAATATTAGTAGGTGGGGAAGATTCATCAACGGCGCAGGTCCCTCTTCGTCCCTTCCCGAATATCACTTCACTTTGGTTTATCAATCTTCCCGACACTTGCGTTTTTTTAGTTCAACTATTTATTCACTTACATTTAAATACACTTTTTAATCAGTTCATTTCACATTGATTTGTTTAATTTTTCTATTTTATCGTTTCACTAATCGTTTTTTTCTGTTTGGTAGTTTTGTTACATTCGGTTCTCTTATTCCGGTATCTATCTGTCTGGTATTCTTGTTTGTTCGAGTTAATTAGTTCTATTGTTAATGGTTGGGATAAATGTCTTTTTCGGTTTTTTCTCCGTTTGTGGTTGAAGATTTAACTTAAATAAACATGGGTGGTTTCTCAATTCCCAGCTGATGTCTTCTGCTGAGGAATCGAGAATTAAAGGGCTTTCCCGCTCTGATGTTTGCATTCTCTCGTTGGAGGTAGTTATTCTATGTTCTGCGCTCTTTTCTTCAGGTTGATATTGAGCGCTTCTAGTCCTGCTTCTTGGTGCAAATTTCGCCGACTTCTCCTCTCTTTTCTTTGAGTGGTAGTAATTATGTAGAACTTTATTCTCAATCCTCTGGAATTCCATTTTTTTTAGTTTTTGACTCACTGTTGATTGTTGTTGGGGGATACATGAGAGCCTCCTTTCCTTGTGCCATATATATTTTCATTTTGTTTTGCATTCTTAAGCTTCTGTGTTATGAAAAACGCGGACTTACAGTGAACGCGAAATAGGTCTTTTGTGGTTTTGCCTTATTGGATTTTCCCCGTTGGTGTATAATAATCTTCTTTCTAGGGGTCTGCCTTTGTGTGTTTATTAATCACCAGTTTTATTTTAGTGTTCTTTTTATAATTATTTTTCTATTAGGGTATGCCGTATAATGCCTTGCTGCTCCTCTATGAGATGACATAGTTCTCCCTTTTGTCTTCTGAGCGCATCGTATCTTTCTCTCGTTCGGTTCAATTAGCTTTAATGGATCAAATTTTCCGCTTAGATGTTGAATTTTTCATTTATTTCTTTCGTCCACTGAGAGGAGGGAAGAAGACAGAACCTCGTCCTCTGGGATGTTTCTTTCCTCCGCCACGTTGTTATAACCCTGATGTTTTCATCATCGATTTCTTGCAGGTTGGCGTTTGTGAGATAAAGTTACCAATTTCTTCTCTGTAACTTACTCAGTTTGCTCACTTGTAATTCTTTCCTCTTAGGTTCTGGTATCTGTATTGGATAGTGAGTCATGAACAGTAATGTTCCAACACGGTCACTAAATGCAATGGTAATAGGCCTCATATGAATGGCAAGTGCCATATTGAAGCTATTTAGAGTAACATCTGGCTTCGTATCTGCATTGCCTGTGACATATGTCGGAAAGTCGGGTCCTATTCTATTAAAAATGTTCCTTTTCAATATAATTTATTAATTGGCTTCTCTGTTATTCAATGTATAGTAGCCGTTTTCCCTGCACCTAGCATTAAGATTTCCCATAAATATTGTATAGAGAGCTGTGCCAAGCATCGTTAATAGGTTATGCAGGAGGAGGTAGTTTTGTCTGTGCGCTTGATCGCCTATGGCCACTATTATTGGCATCATTTCTGTTTCATTTTAACTGCCAAGAATGTCTCCGTTGATTGCTATGGCCGCGCCGTCATGTTGCTCGCCGGAAGGTTTGCATTAGTGAAAATGTATTTAAACAGGTTCGTCGATCTTCTATCTGGATTTACTTAGTGTTTATATATTAATATAATCTCTAGATCAGGCTCTCTGAAAATATTTCCAAGTGTTGATGTTTTACCGATCTAGCATTCCGTGTTTATTTGAATTAATCTGAGCTTTCTCCTCTTTTCTGCTTCCATTGTTTTATTAAGTTGAGGGACTTAGGTTTCCTTCTAGTTCTGTCGTAAAAAAACTCTTTCTGGCTTCTGCTTAATCGTATATTTACCATATTTCATTTCTGAAAACGTTGAGTGGCTGAGAATGGCTCAGTCTCCAGGATAAACACGTATTCTATCATGGAATAAGATTTTTTACACCTTTTTCTCATCCTCTTCTCCTTTCTTGCCTTTAAATTGTTTTTTACATTTACCTTCTCTGAGTGCCTTAATGGCGACTCCTTGCCTCTTTCCTCTGAGTAGTGTCTATGACTCAACAATATATACTTTCCAATAGATATTGGACGCATGCATGCGTTTCTCTTTACGGTTGTTTCCCTCGTTTGCTGCTTCGCTGCTTCTTGTATCTTCATTGGTGGTAGCCTCTCGTATTCATTGCTATTGTTGTTGGTGTTACGTTTATTTTTAGTATTTAGTATTAAGGTGCTTCTGGGTGAATTGCATTTTCTTCATGCCGTTCTTCTCTGGCAGTTTTTCTAATGTGGTTGAAAAGGTCCCTGGCTTCCCTATGTTCTTAAAGGGCGAATATAAGATGCACGTCAGAAGTTCTGTCAATGTTCCCTGTGGTACTGTTAGATGTGTTGAGATTCCTTCATCTGTTTCACGATTGTTTTTTCCACACCGGCATACGTTGCGTTTTTCTTATTTTCTTTCCGTCTTTTGCTTCCTTATCCATTATTTCCTTTTTTCTGTGGCATTCCATGGCAATAGTCCTCTACGATCCGTGGCAATTTATGCATTTCTTATTGAGTTCACTATTTTATGGGGAGGGATTTGGGGCACCAGACCAATTTCCTTGGTTGTTTCGATTCCTTTTTGTGATAGAAAATTTTTTTGCATCCTTCTCTACGTCGCAGGTTTAACGTTATGTCGAAGATCTTGACGAGTGCTACTTTTAAACGTCATATAGCGCTTAACATAATTTCCTTTTATCTGTCTTGTTTTCGTGATTGATAGTTCCTAGAAGTCCCTATGGGGTATTCTAGGGTTTCTTCTTTCTCTAGTGGGGGTTTATCACCCATCATCCTGACTTTTTCATTCCAAAGTCATCATTACTGTCCTCCCTCAGTTGTTGTGGCGTCCTGAAGGGAATTTTGCCTTGCATGATGTGTCGGCTCCATCATGTTGATCAGTTTTTTTCCGACATATAATATTCAGTTAATGAAAGTTTTGCTATTGAATAATTTTGTACAAATTGTTGTTGTTGTTGTTGTACAAATTGTTATTTTTGTTGAAGATCTTGTTGCTAATATTATTTTTTTAATATCGATTTTAATTTTATCAGGAGATATTGAGCTCAACCCTGGACCTGGTCATCCTCGTCAGATAAAATGTCGTCTACTCTATATTAATATTAGGGGCCTACATGCCAATATTAAAGACTTGACTGCTTCATCCAAGTCTCATGACATTTTACTCTGTTCAGAGACCCTGGTTTCAAATATGAGGCATGTCTCTGAACTACTTATACCAGGCTTCAAAAAACCAATTTTACTTAGGCGTGATGCCATTCCTAGGGCTAGAGGAATGGCAGTTTACATTAGGAATGGTTACTCTGCTTCAAAGACCTCCTATGCTTGTTCTTGCCATGAGATGCAAGTTATGAAAGTATGTGGTAAGCAAAATAATTTTTATCTTTTTTCTGTCTATCGCAATCCAGACTTAGATGATACTATTTTTGATTGTCTGCTCCTTGCCATGGCCAAGGTACAGGAAAATGACCGGAAAGCCTGCTTTGTATTTATGGGAGACCTCAATGCTCATCATAGGCAATGGCTGTCTTCTGTCTCCCCTACTGACTGTCATGGTATCAGGGCTTATGATTTTGCGTGTGAGTCGGGTTGTGAGCAAGTCATTAGGGAGCCTACCCATTCATCTGGGAACTGCCTTGACTTGGTTTTCACTGATTCCCCTGGAGTCGTTACAAGTGCTGTTGATCCTCCTGTGGGAACTTCTGACCACTGTGCAATTTCTATAACTATCTGTATTGAGCAATCTATTCCTAATATAGCTCATACAAGCAAAGTATTCATCAAATCTCAAGTAGACTGGTGCAATATATTAAATGATATCTCCCGGATCAACTGGCCACTAATATATAAGGAGGTTGAAGCAGTTCGTATTTTGAATGATAAAATTGTTTCAATTATTGATAGACATGTTCCATTCCGTATGATCAGATATCGCACTAAGGACAAAGCCTGGTTTAATGATGACTGTAAGAGGGCTCATATGCAGAAACAAGAAGCCTACAACCTGTGGAAGGGGAGTAGATCTGCCTTTCTATGGGATAATTATGTGCACTACAGAACAGCAGCTCAGAGGGTATATAATAATGCTGAAGTTGAATTCAATACTACCACAAAGGGAACTCTTCAGCGCACAGCAAATTCCCACAAATTCTGGACCACTCTCAAGTCTGCTCTTTTTGGGAATGATTCATCTATGCCACCCCTTCTTAAACCTGATGGTTCCATTACCCTTAGTCCTGAAGAAAAGGCAACACTGTTGGCTGATGTTTTTGATAATAAACAAAGTAATGAGAATCTAACTCTACCTGACACTTGTTTCCCTGAACCAAGGTTAAACAAGATTGCTTTCCGTTCAAGTGAAGTAAAACAGTTACTTCTTGATCTGGATGCTTATGGTGGTACTGACCCAAATGGTATATTCCCTTTATTCTTTAAGAAAACTGCAGAGTATTTGGCTCCCAAGCTTTCCGTTATTCTTCGGAAGCTGGCGAGGAGTGGTAGTTTTTGCGAATGTTGGAGAATTGGTAACATTACTCCACTATGTAAAAGTGCAAGTGGTAGTTTTAACCCTACTGAATATAGGCCCATTTCTATAACTCCTGTTCTATCTAAGATTTTTGAACGTTTACTAGCTAAACGTTTAAGTACATTTGCCGAGCTTAATCGTCTGTTTCCCTTTTTACAGTTTGGATTTCGTAAGGGTCTGAGCACTTGTGATGCACTTCTCACAGTCTCCACCATTGTCCATAAATCATTAGACTCTGGTCAAGAAGTTCGCTTAGTTGGCCTGGATTTCAGTGCCGCATTTGACCGTGTCAATCATAAGGCCCTGATATTTAAGTTGAAGCAGTTGGGAGTAGGTGGTGTATTTTTAAATATTATTGAACAATTTTTAACAAATCGACATCAAAAGGTTTATGTTGACAATAATTTTAGTGATGAGAGAGAGGTGCTATCTGGTGTACCACAAGGCAGTGTTCTTGGTCCTCTACTGTTTATATTATATACCCATGATATGTGGTTTGGACTGGAAAATAGACTTATAGCCTATGCTGATGATGCTACTCTAATAGCCCCAGTCCCATCTCCTGAGTTGAGAGCATCGGTTGCAGAGTCTTTAAATAGAGATCTGGCTAAGATAAATGTTTGGTGCACTTCATGGGGCATGAAGCTAAATGCAAAGAAAACCCAGAGTATGATTGTTAGCAGATCCAGAACACTAGATCCTCCCCATCCAGATCTTTTAATAAATAACATTCCCATCTCCTTATGTGATTCTTTTAAGTTGCTTGGAGTTATGCTTGACTCTAGGTTTACTTTTGAGAATCACATTCGATCTATTTCCTCCTCTATTGCTCAAAAAATTGGCATTTTGAGGAAATCTTACAAAGTATTTGGAGAGCAGACTGTTCTTAAAAATTGTTTTAATGCTTTTATTCTTCCGTGTTTTGAATATTGCGCCCCTGTTTGGAGTTCGGCAGCCAACTCTTTTCTTAATTTATTAGATAAAAATTTGAGAGCAATAAAATTTTTAATTCCTGACCTCAAAGTTGATCTGTGGCACAGGCGAGCAATAAGCTCCTTATGCATCTTATATAAAATTTTTAACAATGCAGATCATCCATTGCATCACGATCTGCCCAATTTATATGCCCCTCAACGAGTTACCAGAGGTGTACTAAATGCCAATAGTAGGGCCTTTACGCCTATGAGATTCAACACAACACAGTTTTCAAGAAGTTTCATTCCTAACACAACTAAACTGTGGAATGAACTTCCTAGTGTTGTTGTTGAGTCCTTGGAACTTCAGAAATTTAAAGTGGGTGCTAATACATTTTTAATTAACAGAAACTTATAACTTTAATATTTTATTCATTATCCACACATATATAATATTATAATATTTTTAACATTATAGCATTTAATTTTTTTTTTTTTTTTTTTTTTAATTTTCTATTTATTTATTATGTTTTTCTTAATCTTTGTTTCGTTTTTTCCATACCAGGTTTCTTTCCCCGCTGGGGCCCTTGGGCTTATAGCTATTTGCTCTTCCAGTTGGGGTTGTGGCTTGGAACTTTAATAATAATAATAAGCGTCTATTATTTGTTTCTTCTTCCGGATTTATGTTGTTTTCTTTCTTATTGAGTAAAAACTGTAATGAAAGACCATGCAAACATTCCCTAATTGTCTATGGTTATCTATTTACCTATCTATTTTAGCAGGTCAAGACCACCCTACATATTTAGATCTAAGCTTTTAGGCACCTACACAGAGTTTCGAGCTCGGGTTCATAAGGATTCCCTTTCTTTGCGCTCTTTATTGGTGTTTCCTTCCGGGGTTCATTATACTCTACTTTTTAGTGGGTATAGGCGCTGTGGCGGTCGTGTTATATTATTTTTAGTCGGTGAAATAAGTGTAAGTTTTATCGTGGAAAGAAGAAGTAAAGTAAGGGTATGGTACCCTTACAAGGTAGATACCTCGCCAATGGAAACAGGAGGAATCTCCAATCCGTCCAGTGAAAACTTACCTTTCTCGCTTCTTTTGCTAATCCTTGCCTCCTTTACCGGCCCAGCTCTTAGGGTGGAGTGCGTTTTAAAGATGACTGACTGAGTCCGTCTAAGACTAAGTAAAAAGATGAATAGAACCGAATGAGAATAAAAATTACAGAAAAGGGATTGGTGTGGAAGACCGGAGGAAATCGTGTAGTAAAAGTGGAAAAGGTGACGATAGAACTTTAGAAGGGAGAGGAAGAGGCTAAAGATCGGTGGCTAGACACCGATGCGTGGTTTTATTGTATGTGTACGTAGTGGTATTGGGTATGACTGGAGCGGCGGAATGATTAGAGATGGGAGGAGAGGCGCATTTATATGGAAATGATCTGCTCATGTTACTGTTATCTTATGTTTCGATAGGTATTAGCTGAAGGTGGTCGATGGCTCCTGGGTATCTTAATGCCATCGTAGCGTATTTTTTCGTGTATATGTATGTGTATGGGGCCACTTGAGAGTTATCCTAACTGCCGTGTTAACCGGGTGTGGCTGTATGTGTTGAGCGGACATATATTCCTAATGGGGTATCTCACGTAAGAACAGACCTTCAACCGGCGTGTTTCGGTAAACTTGCGAGGCAATAACGAAGCGAGACGAGTTAAACTGAAGCCCAGATCTCAAATCAGTCACAGGGCGCTAAGCCTTTGCCCGCTGCACCTTGAATCACAGTGGAACCCAGTTCTGACAGCAAAATAAAATCGCTTCCGGCGAAGTCGTATATATTTCTTAGCGCGGAAACGAGCAGATTAGTATTCAACCAGGAGTCAGTCACTGTTCACGCAGTATCCAAGCAATAATTAAGAGGATTCAGTGGGACCAGCCAAAGGCCACAACGCGCCACTTCACAAGCGACTCACTGCTACCCTAAGGACTCGCAGGTAAGAGACCAGTTGTTCAGAACTACGACAGTCAAGGACGTAAGGACTCATGTTGGAATAACGCCCCTTGCCCTGCAAGAATACCCCCTCGAACAAACTCTCGAGACCCCCTCCCCCTCTTTGAAAATCGTAAGCCTATTACATTTTTATCTATCACCGCGGAAGCTGCGTAATGCTTTTCGACTACGAAGCCACCGTAAAGTAAATAAAAAGAACTTCCCCCGCGTCTAAGGTGGGCAAGCGAAGGTCAGTGAAACCTACCTAGCCTACGACATGTGGCTATTTGTGTGTACATAGGAGAGCGACATGTGCGTTTCAGAGAAGAGATATAAATACGCTGTGATTCTCGCTGCCATATTTAACTCGCTGATACGAGTGTGAATGGTCCATATGTGAGGAGTGTTCTGATTAGTGATTTAAATAAGTCTAGTTGGAGTTTTGCTCTGCTAGGATAGAACCAGTGCAGCTTCTTTTTGATGTTTTTGGTCCTTGTTGTATGAAATTTAGTATGTAAGGAATTTTAGGGACTTGTCAAACGTTGCCCCTAGAATTTTGGTGTGAGATGTGTATGTGAGTCTTGTTAGGTGTGGGTGGTTTGGGTCTGATATGCGTGTACATTTATGCGTTCTGCATGTAATTATCGCGTGTGCCATAGAAGGTAATTTGTGTTTTCTGAGGATTCGTAGCAATGAGCAACTTATTCTCATAATCTGTCGTCTCGTCCATAATTATTTGTGCATAACGTGCGATTTTGTTTGGGCCTAGGCCACAGACGAGATGAGTCTCGTTCTCGACATAGAACAGTGTGTATAATGTTTGTCTTCAGTTTTCGGATAGACACGGAGTAACATTTGTGTACACTATAGAGAGTGTATCTCTCAATACACTACCCTGGGGTACGCCTGCGCGTATTATGAATCGGTGTGATGTTGTGCTATATTATTTTATGTGACACCTCCGGTCGGTAAGGTAGGGAGAGAGAAGCCTTCTGGTACATAGAGGGAGATGCATGTTGTTAGCTAGTTTCCAACGAAATACCTTATACCACATCTATAAGAAGGCCTTTTTCACGTCCTTGCTGATGGAGAGTGTTTTCTTTCATGATTTCCTCGCTTTTTGTATGATGTTATGAACGATGATCACAACAGCTTAAGTAGACCGCACACTCTTGAAGTTATATTGGCAGGGCAAGAACCATTCCCTCTCTTCCAGAAAATTCTGGAAATGGATGTTGAATCTACGTTCAAATATCTTGCTTTTGTGTTCTAAGAAAGCAACAGGCCTGTATTTTTTGGGGGTGTTTAAGGCTTTTGTACTTCTTGTGTAGTACTATGTTGTGTGAGACTTTGAATTCTTCTGGGAAGTGACCATAGGCGAGTGAAGCCTGTAATTGTTGGGGGTATTTAAAGCTTTTGTACTTCTTGTGTAGTACTATGTTGTGTGAGACTTTGAATTCTTCTGGGAAGTGACCATAGGCGAGTGGAGCATTGAATAGGTGTGTTAGTGTATGGATGATGGTGAATAATTGTGGGTAGAAGGCCAGAGGGCCCGGTGGCGCGTGTTAGTATTGATTCAATATAGTGATTTTTTTCCTCGACGGATATAAGAGTGGTTAGTCTAGTAATGTTACTGAGTACCTACATTTGTATCAGAGGGTGGGTCCAAGTTCATCAGCGTGGAGCAGACACAATTCATGAACTTTCTGGAAGTGTTCTTGTGCGTGTGGTTTGGTTAGGTCGTGTGTGTGTGTGCACCGTAAACCAGTGGGACCCAGATGCGTCGAGGATGTCCTTAGTGTCATTGACTGTAAGTTTGTTATGTTCGAGGGTGATAGATTTAGATGGATCCATGCCGCCCAACATCCACCTTACGCGCACCATGAACAAGGACGGTCAATAAAAAGCAATAAAACCAAAAAGATCTTGTCATAGTTTCTTGTTACTCTGAAGAAGTTTCAGATGTCAGTAAAGAAGAACCTTGAACCACTTGTTGTTTCTCTTATCTTCCATCTCCATTTGATGTCGAAGATACCCATCAATATATATATATATATATATATATATATATATATATATATATATATATATAAATATTTATATATATATGTGTGTGTGTGTGTGTGCGTGTTTCCGAATATACCACATTCACGTGACAATCGAATTGGATAAGACAAGCCACAATTAAGAATAAGATTTCTTTTTTAAACAGAACCTCTCTTTGTGCCAAGACAAATCCATTAAATAAAAATAATAAATTCCCCTTATTTTTTTTATTCCTACCAGCAAATAGAACATAGGACCTGGTTTTTCGTCTAGACGAAATAAACCACCTAATTTGCATTTTTATTGAGCTTAATACTCGTAATCCTCTGTATTTTATTAACCACTGCGATTCTAATGCCAGATTCGATTTTTATTCTATTCAACCACCAAAAAAGATGAATTTTTAAAACGCTTAATCTTTCCCTAAGGTCCCCCTCTAATCCCCTTAAAATATAACGCTAACAATAAGATAGCATTTCCTTATGAGAATATGGTAAGACAATCGTTAATCAGATTTCGTCCCACAAATCAAATCTCTGGAGCGTACCTGATCCCTTGTAAAGATCGTGAGAAATCCTACATTGGTGAATCGGGTCATTTTACTAAGAGGATTTCGGAACACGGCGCTGATAAAAGGAGAGTTGCGCTCTCTTCAAAGCCCTTCATTCATATGCAAAACTTCGATAATATGATTGAATTAAACAACGCAAAAAGTATATACAGTTCTATTATTTACTTTGAAATACCTATTTCAGAGTCTTTCCGAATTGGTGTTGTGAAAGATTATAATATGTAAGAAGGACAATGCGAATTTACTAAATAGGTATCGAATATAGTCGCCTCCACAATCTACAAATTGAAAAAACCCCGCCAATTCGAGGGATTAACAGCGCGTCATTTATAGCTATCCGACCACTGTCTAACAGTTAATTTCTCCTATTGTTCCTATGAGTTATTACTGTATTGTACACATTTTATGTATTTATTTATCGTTTGCTCCCAGCCTTTTTATAGCTCGTTCGCATTGCATTGTTTCCATATCATACAGCTGAAGATGGCGCAAGCGGAAACTAGTTCTGTTTTTAATAAAATATGGTTCATTATTGGGTTTTCTCCTATTCATAAATAGATATAGAGATAGATTTGGTGGGTGGATGAATGAATAGATGTATGGATGAATGTATTACCTAATTTAGGTAAGATTCATATGAAGTACTTGTCTCGGTGCAGGAATGGCAGTTGTCTATATCGTCATTCACTAGTGCTTTGGGGGGCAGGTTCTTGTGCGTCAGGATTTTTTGTCATAGAGTTCTTGGGAGTTTTGGGCTCCTCCATACTATTCCCTATAACCAAAATACGTTTCTCCACACTTTTTTTTAAGCCTCTTGATCGTACGAGATTTCCTCACACGCGATTACAAAATGTGATGCAAACGGAAGCTCTGCAAGACCAACAATTCTGAACTTCACAAATGTCGAATATTCGATCTAGGATTTTCAGTTCAAGAGAGTTTGTCACCTAAAGAAATTAATGTGATTTTACCCTATATAGAACGCTTGAATTTCACTACATTATGGGAAAAATAACAGGACAGGGGCTACAGAATAAAATAACAGGACAGCATCAGATTAAAGCAACAGGACAACAGCAGCAAAATGAAATAATGTGAGAGCAGCAGCAGAATATAACAACAGGACAGCATCAAATTAAAATAACGGGATACGAGCAACAGAATAAAATATCAGGAAAGCAAAGCCAAAATAAACTAACGTGATAACAGCAACAGAATAGAACAACAAAACATCACCATAAGAATAAAATAACAGGACAGCGGCAAAAACAAAATAACGATATACAAGCAAAATAATAAAATAATAGGACACCAGCAGCAAATTAATATGACGGAATACTAGCAAAAAAATAAAATAACAAGACAAGAGCAGCCCCCCAAAATGACGGGATACCAGCAACAGAATAAAAAACATGACAGCAGCAGCAAAGTTGTATAAGGGACACCAGCAGAAGAATAAAATAACAGGAAAGAAACTGCAAACTAAAATAACAGGAAAGCATCAGCGGAATAAAATAACAGGAAAGAAACAGCAGACTAAACTAACAGGAAAGCATCAGTAAAATAAAATAACTGGGTACCAGCAGGGGACTAACTTCCTGAGTAAATCTCCAAGAAAATGCTGACCCTTTTGTTCAGGCAACAGCCCCTAAACTAAAAATTGAAAGTATTGACCAGATTATGTAAGCGATATTTAGTGAACTTGCCATAAGATTATAAAGTTTCGTAAGTATTTGAGACCAATATGATGCTAAACAGATCAGTAATATTTAAATATTATATAAGAGTTATCAGTCCAAAATTTATTTGAGCAATTTAAAGAGTGTAAGCGATTTGACGTCACAAGAAATGAAGTTTTATCCTGTATTATTGCCGGACTAATGGCGATTAGAGCTAAAAGTGTAGTAAAATGATATTAGAAGTTTATTCTAGCCACTCTCTTCCTTTTTATTGATCGGTAGTCTGGTAATAAATTCTTTTAGTAGAAATTTGATGTAAATTGAGTAAAGTTTGCTCCAGTTTCCAAGTTTCGTGGCTGGATGCCAAATGCTGCCATAAAGGAGTTTAACAGTTTGACTTCTTTATTTTATAAGGCCAGTCATTGCCTAAGTTTTTCTAAGTTCTAAATAGTTTTTAGAAATCGATGTTTCAGATTAAAATGGATTTACTTTTTATATAATATTTCCATAATAGGAATATTAAATGGTCAAAATAAATGCATGGTTGATTTAGTTCGTGTTTATTTAATCAAAATTGCTACCTGATCGAATATTAGGTAGGTTCTGATACAAAAATATGTGGCAAATATTTTGTTTTAAAATTAAGTAAGTAAATTACGTAAATTTTAAGTATTAGTACGAATGGTTTTAATAACTTTGTCCCACGATCCAAAATTAATTCCATTTTTAATTTTTGAGGAGGGAAAGGAAAGTCATATGATCGAATCGTGCCTTCTCTTTAGTTGGCCCCTAAGCTGTAGAATGGTCGGCCTCCTGCCATTACTCTCCTCTTCCTCGCTTAACGCTTTCAAACAGGATCTGAATGCCTACTTCTTCTGTCAGGCTCTTTCTTAGTCGATGATCGGTCGCCCAGCGAAGGCTTCGAGTTCTCGAAGGGCGCCGTATGAAAGCTTTATTATTTTTATTATTATCTCCATATCACAAATTATACCATTGGTCTCTTTGCGATTTATCATCCTGTAATTGCCTCGATAGTTACATCATATTCTTTAATTACTTGTTCTTTATATTCTGTGTTGCGAAAACCTCATTTAGTGACTGTATTTACTTAACCATTTTATTCTTTACGGTCTGCTCCAAATCTTCCGCTCGTTGCCTGTGGCCATTTTGAGTTAATCTTTTTCCCAGCCTAATGACACTTTACATTTATATGAGATTAATTGTTTCTTTGTTATTACATCCATATTAGGTTATAGCAACTCCCTCCATCCTCCTTAATTAAAGAATAAATCTACACAAAGTTAAGTAACTTTGAAAAAAGTACCTTACAAGAACATTGATTATATTTTTGAACGAGAAGTGTATTAATCCTTGAAAATCACGATTCTTTTCCTGCCAAGGAAACTTTGCTATCTTAAGTCCGTTCTGGCATTCAATCTTTCTCCTCGAAGGCGATAAATTCGGCTTCTGTAGCAATAAAGCTCGAGTTTTATTGAAAAGGTAATAAAATGTCCATGACAAGTCGAGATTAAGCAGCAGACAATCTCTTCTCGTCGCCCGTTTCCAAGGAAAGATTATTCTGAAATCGAGAACGAGCCTTGGCCAGGCAATTCGTCCTGACACGCGCAAACAAATATAAAATTTTATTAAAAATGTAAGTGGAATATAACTCGGAAAAACCTTGATGGAATTCCAAACAAACCCGAGGGAAGGAGGCAAAATAGATTTATTTCAGGATCTATTTTTTGTTCTTTAAATTCCCCATACCGTTATTGTACGGCCTTAAAAGAAGTCGTGTGCTGCATATATACTTGTATATATAATTTAAAAGAGGGGGGGGCAAGAGAGATACTATAATAACATGAGTAACCAATATTTAGAAAAAAGAATCATTACTTTATGAATCATATTTATTTTGAATTGTAGAATTTCGAGTTTCTTCTTTCGCCATCTTCAGTTATATATCATTGAACAGAATTCAGTAACAACTGAGTTCCAAAGGACTGAACAAATATTTTAAAAACGTGAAATAAATGAAACACAACAAAATTAAGAAAACGGTATAATGAAACTTAAAAGTAATCGTAATATAGATAAATATTTGCAGACAGACAAGGTTAAATAAATGTCTATTGTCCTTCTGAATTCTCATAATTGCCAGGAACCTAAATCAACCTTTTTTCGTAGTCATTGATTCTTCACTTTTAGACGTTGTTTCAAAATAATTCCTAAGAAGAAATATGAAAGATTCAAATGAACAAAAAAATTGTGATATTACTTATAAAAGAGAAACTAACAAGAAATATGTAGATAGATGATTAGAGATCATCTGGAAATACCTTCAAACAGCTCCATAGGGCAGGTAATGGAGAACATAACTCAAACAGTCGTAGAAAATATACTCTTACTTTTCTAGCAGGTTTATTTTATTCTAGTGAAAGCTAAGCGGAAGGGAAGATCTCTCGCTAGTAGACGCCGGGTCTGTTCTTTGTATTTTTATCTTCATCTTCACAGCTCTTTTATACAGTCGATGTTTATGAGATTTAAGTTGCTTCCCAACCATGGTCGTCTTTTATCTTCTTCTTGTGTTTGTTATGTGGTCATTGTTTTGTTTTTGAGTCAAGAAAGAATAAAAGAATGGCTTATATGGCATCAGTTCGAGCGGCGATAAATTATCTCTCCGATTCTTTTAGATACCCAAAACTTGGAAGGATGATGCAATTGACTCAAAAACAAAACAATGACCACATAACAAACATAAGAAGAAGAGAAAAGACGACTATGGTTGGGAAGCAACTTAAACCTCATAAACATCGACTGTATAAAAGAGCTGTGAAGATGAAGACAAGAATACAAAGAATAGAACCGGCGTCTAGTAGCGGAAGATCTTCCCTTCCGCTTAGCTTTCACTAGAATAAATCGAACCTGCAGGAAAAGTGAAAAAATAAGGATCTTATTATTTCATCGAGAAAGTTCACAGTGTAAGGGAATTAACATGTGAAAATTGAAAAAGTAATTGATGCGAGAGAAAATAGTGATGTGTAAAGTGTTAAGTGGAAGAGATTTGCTAGAACAATCAGAGTATGGGAGTGGTCAAATGGAAAGTTGTGAATGCAAACTTGCGGGGGTTAAAGTGTGTAGTGCTAGGGAAACGAAATAAAGGAAAAGTGCTGAAGTGATTCATTCAAGTGGGAAAAGTGAAGTGTAAGGCGTCAAGTGTTGAATAGGAGAGCCTTAAGAGTGCTAAACGCCATAATTAGTTAATGGATAAATGGAGTATGGTATGTGCAAAAGTGCACGAAAATGTGTACATACATGTATAAGTGCCAGCGTTTGTTACATAGTGAAGAAAGCAAAAAAGTAAATTCAGCCGAACACAACTTACTGCACCCAACAACAATGAATTCAAAATAATTACCAAAGAGAAAATCATAACAGAAGATGACCAACAGAACATGAAAGAGGAACAATGCCCGCAAATGTCACATTAACCAATAAATGAGAAACAAAAACCTGAATAAATAAATCACAAGAAAATGAATCAGCGCCACCAAATTTTTTCAAAAACCCTTCACACAAAAAAGGGCTGAAAACATAATCCAACAAACTTGAAGAAATGGATAAAATTGTATCTGCATAAAATAAGAGTAGACATGAAGAAAAAAGTGGATGTCTATATATAGATGCATACATATATATGCGTAGATACATGATTACCTATGCCCTAAATTAAGGAAACAAAGGTCAACAAATAAGAATAAGCGTGTATTCCTAGCAGCATAAAATAATCATGAACAAAAACAAAACGAAGGGATAGAATGATGGAGATAAGCCAGAGATCATCTGATCTAGGACCCAAATGATCAAAAAAGTATGAACAAGAACTAAAATACTGAGCTGAGGAGAATAATAAGAGATGAAAAAGAACAAGAAAGATTCGTGGTTTGGATCACACGTTAATCAGTAGCCATCGATTCCTTAAAAATTTCGGTATGCTGTAATTAAAACTTTCTTCTCCTACATATATTCATGGAGGAGACCAAATAAGGTGAATTTAACATCCTCTCCTACTCGTAGTTCTGGTTTGATATATTTCCTTCCATCTTTATCTCTACTCTGTTTTCACCTAGTCATCCTCAAGCCACTGATGCTCACTCTTAAAATCGCAATTATTCAATACCCAACAGGTCACCAGCACTCAATCTGCTTCCTCAATAACCCTGTGAGTTTCTTGACCCAGTCTTCTTTCATCCCTCCATCCCCTTTCTTATTATGTGCGACTTTAAATTCTCCCTCATATCCAGGATATATCCGGCTTTTCTTGAAATCTTGCAACTTTACTCGTTTTTAATTTACCTCATCCTTGACCCGACACATGGTAATATATTCGACCTTATCGTTTCCTCTTTCAATTTCTTCGTCTCTCCATATCCGATTATAGTCACGAATCTGTCCTATATTGATCAAGAATTTATAACCAAGAATATTCCCGGATCTTCTGCATTAATACCCATGCATTTAGCCTCCATCCCTTCTACATAAGCTGCTCAAACTACTTCTACCTATTTTTCCCCCGTTGACATTTCAGTCTATTCTTCCCATCAAACTCAAATGAACTTTATGTCTTTTGCTCAGACATTATTGTTCATATCCTATCTATGGTTCAATCCGCCTCTTTCCATCACCATAAGGTAATAGTCCTCCACACCTCGACCAAACTTCTTAATTTCACTCCATTTTCCTTAAGGAGTTAACCTTCCTAATCTTTTCTCCTATCGACTATTTCCCTACAAGTCTTTTGCACCAGTGCCTTTCTTTTTGTTCCCCTTTAATACCCCCTCTCGTTTGGTATGGTACAATCTGATTTTAACAACCTGTTTTCGCCGAATCCTCAAGAAACAACCCAGCAAGCACAACAACCCAGCAAGCTACATCCAGCTCTCTCCACTCCCGCCCTTCCTAAAGTTCTCGAAATCATTCTGTCAGCTCCGATTCTTAATGACATGTCCTCATCCAACTCTGGCCAAAAGAAACTCTAAATTAGCCCTCATACTTGTAAATGACCACCTTAGTTATACCGCAGGTGCTAGCCATCCTTCTTGTCTGATACTTCTCGAGCTATTGGTTGCATTTGATACTCTCAATTATACTGTTCATTTTCTTCGCCTTCATGATGTTCTAGTTCTATGGAACCGCCTGAAATATTCCTCCTCGTATCTTCCATCTCGTTCTATGTCTATTCCTATCGAGAGTGATATATATTGGCCAGTGGAGGCGCGTGGTGGTGTTCTATAAGCTTAGGGTTTGTCCGCTCTTGTTTCGTACCAATCTACGAGGGGCGGTCAATAAGTTTTGCGAATCAGTAGGGCAAAATAGAGGAAGAGGAATGGCTGTTTGTAGCGTGTTAGAACAAGTTATCACAAGTCAGGACCTGCAGCCGCACGCTCCTGCCTCGTCTATTTAAGAAGCAGTAGCTGATCGCAGATCGTCAGTCACAAATTTTTAAACAATGGAGAAGGTTGAGCACCACGCAATGATCAAGTTTTTGACCAAGGAAGGCAAGAATGCAAAAGAGATCCATGAAAGCATGGTTTCAGTGTACACTGACACCACCCCTTCCTATGCAACCATTGCTCGCTGGAATAGGGAGTGCCGCCATGGTCGTGAGTCCCTTGAAGATGACCCCCGTCCAGGCCGCCCGTCAGACGTGACCATCGACGACAATGTGGCCTGTGTGGAGAGGATTATCTTTGAAAATCGACGGGTGAAAGTCGAAGAAATCGAGCGAGAACTTGGAATATCACATGGAAGTGTTATCAACATCATCCACGACTATTTTGCCATGACCAAGGTCTCTGCCCGTTGGGTCCTTAGAAACCTCACGCCCCATGATCGACTTTAACGTCGTCAAAGTCCACAAGGCCAGAGTTGCACAAGCTGCCCTGCGCGAGTGCGGATTCGAGGAGCTCAACCATCTCCCCTACAGTCCAGATCTGGCCCCTAGCAACTACTTTTTATTCCGCCAGCTCAAAGTTAAACTGCGTGGACGCCGGTTTGGGGACGGTAAAGATGTCCAGCTGGCCGTCCAGGAGTGGATTGAACAGCAGTCGAGAGATTTCTGGTTGTCGGGAATTCGAAGCCTCAGGGACAAGTGGCGCAAGTGCATTGAAGTCGAGGGTAGTTATATTGAAAAATAATAAAACACTTTTCCTCATATCTCGTTTCCTTATATCCGAATTGCAAAACTTATTGACCGCCCTCGTACTCACCATTGATATTATTATACGTAACCTTGATCCATCGTCCCATTTATATTCTAATGGCAAGCAAATATATCTCCCTTACTCGGGCATCCTGGTTAGCTGAGTCTCTTTGGAATATTCTTTCTGCATACATCCTTATCAGTAATGATATAACTCACCGCCACCGGCAAATATATATCACTCACTCGGGACAAAACTGAGGTGTTACTAGGAGCTAATTCATCAGATGTAGCTCACTTTAAAACTATTCTTTTTTGTTAACTTTGGTGGCTTTCCGATTCCCTTTGCCGATAGTTCTCTAAACCTGAGTGTCACCTTCTTTGATGGTCATTTATCTGTCAAAGCTCATGTTGCATCCACACTTTTGTTACTTCTGAATTCACTTACTGCAACACCCTTCTCTCTAGATCACATATCCAATTGTACGGCACCTGGAGTATGCGTACAATTTTGGAGTCCTTCATTTCGAAAGGACATCGCGAGATTGGAACGCGTGCAAGCCAGGGCAACCAAACTGATCCCCTCTATCAGACATAAAAGCTAGGAAGATAGATTAAGGGAATTAGATCTGTTCTCGTTGGAAACCCGTAGACTGCGTGGTTAGCTCATCGAGGTTTTCAATTACTTCGAGGGTTCGACAATGTTGACTACAGGGATATTTCCACACTTGTTGAGAGCAGAACAAGAAATTACGGCTTTAAACTTGAACTTACAGTATCTGCGATAGTTGGAACGCACTTCCAGTGGAAGTTGTCAACAGTGAATCTGTTGACCAGTTCAAGTCAAGACTAGACAGGGTCTTGAAAAATGGCCGTGAAAGGACGTAAAGCATTCGAGCAAAGATGTTCCCGCTCGACTGCTAGTCCAAAGGTACCCTCATTGAATGAACCGTAAGGTCTTCTAGGGTACCTTCTTTACTTCTTACTCCTTTTTACATCTTGCCACACTTTGATCCCTTAAACTTGTTTAAAACTTTCCATCCCGTTTTCTTTCTGGAAAGGCGAATATTTCCGCTCGTGTATTCTCATTCTTCCGTGATCTGCACTGGCTGGAAATTTTATCCGGATTCAAATTCAAGGTCCTCTGTCTTGCATATAAGATCTTAAACACCACAGCAAATGGTCCCCTGAGAACTCTACCTTTTGGCCCTGCCCCCTAACTTCTTATTTCTCGTTGTCATCGGTACCGCATTGTGATCGTACTCTCTTGATATTTCCCCCAAAGTTATGGATTATCTGCCTGCTTTTACACCCACCCCAGTATACTTTAAGGCGTGCCTTAGAGGTACGTCTCTTCTCTCAAGCCTTTCCTTAAGTGGTAGACAGGCATTTTTAGTCACGTGCGAATCAGGTCGCGAGCGACTCTACATCTCACTATGTCGGTTGGTCGGTCTCCGTTTTGCTTTTCTTTTAATAACATTGTAACTATTCGTCGATTCTAAAGAAATTCAAAACCCTTATGTTGTTTTACATTCTCTTTTGAATGCTATAATTGCCAAAGTCCTCCCAAATTAGCCCAGGAATTATATTGTTAAGGCAATAACATCATAACTATTCAGCAGATTCTAACGAAATTTGAAACAGTTATATTGTTTTACATTCTCTTTCGAATGATATAATTTTCAAAGTCCTCCCAAGGTTAGCCCGAGAATTATTTTATTTCGCAACGACACCATAACTATTGAGCAGATTCTAACGAAATTTAAAACCAATATGTAGTTTTACATTTCTTTCAAATGATATAATTGCCAAAGTCCCATCAAAGTTATCCCTGGAGTTATTTTGTTTTAGCAATGACATCATAACTTTTCAGGTGATACTCTGCTAGAGTAGACTAGGCTATAATATGCTATACTTTGCTAGGCAAGCCTAGAATAGGCTATGCTATGCTAGGCTATAGTATGCTAGGCTATAGTATGCTAAGTTATGCTAAGATATAAGGTACTCTGCTAATTTAAGCTGTAATATGCTTTGCTAGGATAGCATATAGTATGTTAGGCTAGAAAATAATAAGCTATGCTTGACTAGGGTATATTAGTATAGTATAAGCTATACATGTCTAGGATAGTTAATGCTAGGCTAAGTTATGTTATGCTAGGCTATGCTAGGCTAAGCTATACTAAGCTAGGTAGGGGCATGAAAGGCTATACTAGGCTAGGCTACGTTATGGTATCCCAGGTTAGGCTATGATACACTAGGCTAGTCTTCACTATACCAGGCTAGGATAAACGAGACTTTGCTAGGGTAGGCTAGGCTATCTTATGCATGCTATGCAAGCCCAGGCTAGTCTAGGCTAGGCACTACTATGATATTCTTACTATACTATACTAACCATGCTAGGGTATGGTAGGGTAAGGTAGGCTATTATATACTATGCAAGTCTATGCTAGTCTAGGTTAGAATATACTAACTAGGCTAGTATAGGATAAAATATACTAGGCTAGGCGCATAGTATGTTTTACTATGCTATTCTATACTATGTTATGCTCTAATATACTATGCTATGTTATACTATGGTATAATATGATAAGCACCACTATGCAATATGTAATATGTTATGTTATACTATGCTATACTATTCTAGACTATGCAATTAGGGTGTGACCATTTTTTCGCCTTTCCAATTCCATAAGTGAGGTGTGACAAAAAGTTAAGGCCTGCCATTTTAGTTTAGACCCCCCCCCCCCGGAGGGAGGACGACCTTTCCTTTATTGTAAAGACATAATGGAAAGTTAGAAAGCTTTCTTAACAAAGGAATCAAAAATAAATGTACAAAGTTGTAAAACTGCAAAACCGATACAAACACAGAGAAGGTATATAAAACAAAGGGGATGGTAGGGCGGGGAGCCGGAGATGTCGATGGGACGAGGCGTTATACGTCAGTAACGCCTCACGGCGGGGACCCCTCCTTAAGTAGCCGAGGCTACAAGGAGGAGTCCCTAGGCAATATTAATTTCCTGAAAGGTCCGTGAGGCGGCACCTGCTGGGTTCTTCCGACTTCTAATGTAGGTAAAGTGTCGAGACCTTATCCGAAAGGCCCTGGGGAGAGCTTCACGGGAGTCAGCGGAAATGGCGGGAATCAAGGAGGTGAGGAGCTTTCCTCTGAAAGTGTTGATAATGGCCGGAATATTATCAGAAAGGAGGATGCCCTTTGACCAAATGAGGAGGGCCAGGACAACGATAATGGACTTAAGCTCGAATGTGTTTCGAGACCAATCTTGACAGCCCCTGGTCAGAGAGAAAGGGCTCATGACGAGGCCCATGCCCCATGGAGATGCGTTAACAGCGACGCGTGGGCCACTTGTCTTCGGAAGTTTCCACTTGACCCATTTGCGTGTAATGAAACGGAGGAGCGAGACAAAGAGATGTGCGTGATCCTCTCGTAGCTGATCAAAGCAAAGCTGCATGCGAAGGGGAGGGGTATGACGGGTGCCAGGAAGTTCAGTAGCCCTGCCGTACTCTAGAGTATAATATGCTATTCTAGGCCATTCTATGCTATGATATACTAGACTGGGCTATACAAGGGTATGCTATGCTATGCAAGGCTATGCTGGACTATACTACGCTAGACTAAGCTAGATTATAGTGTACCATGCTAAGCTAGCTTACGCTAGGGTAGGCTAGGCTAGACTATGGTTGGGTGTGCTATGCCAACATATACCATGCTAGAATAGGATAGGATATACTATGATAAACTAGGCTACACTAGGCTAGACTAGTTTATACTAGGCTATTCTAGGTTATACTATGCTGATACTATACTATGCTAAGCTAGATTAGGGTAAGGTAGGCTATGGTGATAGGCTAAACTATGCCAGGTTAGCCTATGCTATTCTAGGATAGGCTAGGCAATACTATGCTAGGTAGGGTAATATTATGGTAGGATATCCTACGGTAAGCTAGGTTTTACAGGCTACTATTCGAGACTATACTAGACTATGCTATAAAATGTTATACTATTCTAGACAATACTGTGCTATACTAGGATATGCTATATTAGGTTATACTATGCTAGGAGATACTATACTACATATACTATACTATATTATACTTTACTATTATATGTTTTGTTATGCTATGTTATACTATACTATGTCATGCTCTAATATACTATGTCATGTTATACTATGCTATAATATGATAAGCACCACTACACAATATGTAATATGCTATGTTATACTATGTTATAATATTCTAGTCTATGCAATTAGGATGTGACCATTTTTTCGCCTTTCCAATTCCATAAATGAGGTAGGACAAAAAAATAAGGCCCGCCATTTTTATTAAAAAAAAATATTTTAATATGATTTTGTTCTGCTCTTTAATAAGCTGTTAGAAAGTTGTGACTTATTAGTCGCGGGCGACTCTACATCTCACTATGTCGGTCGGTCTACGTTTTGCCTTTTTTTAATAACATTATAACAATTCAGCCAATTCTAACGAAATTTGAAACCCTTATGTTGTTTTACATTCTCTTTCGAATAATACAATTGGCAAAATCCTACCATATTAGCCCGGGAATTATATTGTTTTGGCAATAACATCATAACTATTCGGCAGATACTAACGAAATTTGAAACCCTTATGTTGTTTCACATTCCTTTTTGAATCATATAATTGCCAAAGTCCTTCCAAGATTAGCAAGGGAATTATTTTGTTTGGGCAGTAACATCATAACTATTCAGCCGATTCTAACAAAATATGAACCCATTATATTGTTTTACATTCTCTTTCGAATGGTATAATTGCTAAGATCCTCCTAAGGTTAGCCCGGGAATTAGTTTTTTTGCAATAACATCGTAACTATTCGGCTGATTCTAATGAAATATGAAACCCTTATATTGTTTTACATTCCCTTTCAAATAATATAATTAACAAAGTCAGCGAAGGTAAGCTAGGGAATAAATTCTGAGGGCAATAACACAATAACTCTTCGGCCGATTATAACGAAATTTGAAACCCTTATGTTATTTTACATTCTCTTTCGAATGATAGAATTGCCAAGGTCCTCTTAAGGTTACTCCGGGAATTATTCAAAGTTTTCAAAGTCGTTAGGATATAAGTCAGAATAAATGAGGGCACGCGTCGTTGCCTTAAAGAGCCCCATACAAAAAATATTCCTATTATAAATATTGCTATTGTTATTATCATGCAGATTTTTATATTCATTACTGAGTACTCATGAAATATTTTTTCTCTAAAAAATAAAGGATAACACAATGCTACAAAAGTATTTCTTTGGAATTTTCCTTTTTAGAATCTTAAATCAGTTCAAATCTTATTGCTTTTCCTCTGCAACTTTCCCTTCTTAGGCAGGTTAATATTTAGTATTGGTCTTATTTTTTGAAATTATTCCGAATCTTACATACATTTCTTCTAAATTACTTTAATCTGGTGTTTGTTTAATATATTTCCTTCCTCAAATATATAGTGGAGATATACACTACCGAGAAATATAAGAGAACAATTTTCCTCTCTTAAAATATTTTCAAATATACAATGAATAGGTAAAAAAGATTTCCTTGGTACATAACGACATGCATTTAATATATTTTATGAAGATTTCATATGATACAGTGTATTTAAGAAATTATACTAAATATACTAACCAAATAAAATATTGATACGTGCAAAAAAGAGAACGATTTTTAGTCACGTGCGACTCTATATCTCACTTGTCAGTCGGTCAGTCCTCGTTTTGCTTTTTATTGGTCTGGTAATAACACTGTAACCATTCTGCCGAGTCTAACAAAATTTGAAACCCTCATGTCGTTTTACATTCTCTCCCGAATGACATAATTGCCAAGGTCCTCACAAGTTTAGCCCGGGAATTATTTTGTTTTGGTAAGTTTCAAATTTCTAAGGAAATTTGAAACTTATGTTGTTTTACATTCTCTTTCGAATGATATAATAATTGCCAAAGTCCTTCCAAAGTTAGCCGGGAAATTATTTGGCAATATCATCATAACTATATTGCTTTACATTTTCTTTCGAATGATATAATTGCCAAGGTCCCCATAAGGTAGGTCCGGGAATAACGTTTTGAAGGTCGTAAGGTAATAAATCAGAATAAATGAGAGCACGCGACTTTAGTTAGCAGATCTTGTTTCAGGAACATTCTAGAAATTTCTTGAAATTATCTGGCAACATTTTACTCAGTAGGTAGGAACTGCACAGCCGCCATTGTTCTCGCACTCATTTTGCAGATAGGCCACCACAAGTAAAAGGGACTCCTGAGCTCCGTCAGAAAATTTTCAGCTTAAAGAAGACTTTGTGAAGGACTCTTTTTGCGATTTCAAGAGAGAAAAAAATGCCCAAGATTGTGATTTCGCGCGTTCTGAAGGTATACAATGAAAAAGAAAGCTATAAATATCCTGAAAAAGTCGGGCAACCCCGCATAACCACCATCCGAGAAGACAGAGCTATTAGCCGCTTCTCTATGAAGGATCCCTTAAAGACAACAGCAAGAATATCTCGAAATATTAAGACCAAAGGTAGCAAAGAAGTAAGCCGTTTCACAGTCTCGCCGCCTCAATGCATCTGGTTTAAGAGGATACCACATTCATTTTTTCAACTTTTCACTACGTTAGATTATCATATATGAAATTAAAGCTCATTAAAATCCCTTTCATTTATACCAAAATCATAAAAACCTACGGCGCCGTTTTTGAGATACAAGGGGGGCCTTTCAGAACCATTGCCTCATCCCCTTGAAACATTATATCATATAAATGGATATAGAATTACTAAATATTAAAGAAGCAAACTCAATTTTCCAGCAAAATATGCAAATATGATTTAGTTATCACTTGAAATCAGTTTTCTTTAGTTCATCAAAATCTGTTTTAATGGTGGACTGAAACATATATTTTTCGGACATGGTCAACTAAAGGCTTTGTTCTCAGTTGGAAAGGAGGGTGTTAGGTGAATAGTAAGAGTGTTCTGAATGTCTTGGAATTTAGTTCAATCTATATTTCAATGTCACCAGCGCCGGAGTTTTTGGCAAATATTTAAAATCGTATGGTGTAGTTTGGTGTTTTGTTCAGAAATTCACTATAAAAATCTACGGAGAATGTCCACGAATGTATACAATTTTGCATTATCATAATTTTCACTATGTTCTAGTCCTTTTGCCAAAACAAAATCTATACTATAAAAAAGTGCATAAAATTTGCTATAAAATTATTTAGTTATCACTTGAAATCAGTTTTCTTTAGTTCATCAAAATCTGTTTTAATGGTGGACTGAAACATATATTTTTAGGACATGGTCAACTAAAGGCTTTGTTCTCAGTTGGAAAGGAGGGTGTTAGGTGAATAGTAAGAGTGTTCTGAATGTCTTGGAATTTAGTTCAATCTATATTTCAATGTCACCAGCGCCGGAGTTTTTGGCAAATATTTAAAATCGTATGGTGTAGTTTGGTGTTTTGTTTAGAAATTCACTATAAAAATCTACGGAGAATGTCCACGAATGTATACAATTTTGCATTATCATAATTTTCACTATGTTCTAGTCCTTTTGCCAAAACAAAATCTATACTATAAAAAAGTGCATAAAATTTGCTATAAAATTATTTAAAAATCACAAATGAACTTTAAATATCTAATAAAGAATTTCCACGAATGTATACAATTTTGCATTATCTTAATTTTCACTATGTTCTAATCATGTTGCTAAAAAATTTATTATAACATAAAAGGTGCATAAAATCTGCAATATAATAATATACAAATCCAATGAATGCAAATTTTGAAGGAAACAACATGAAGAGTAACTCAAGAAGAAATGTGTTATCGCCTCAAAAGCTCTTTTTCCAGAAACCGAACCAATCTTCAGTAAGAAGAACCAAAAGACGAGCCTCAAGTATGAAGAAACTAACGTTGTTTGGAGGAATAAAGATTGGGAGAGGATTAAGTATTTTAAATTTTATAATTTTCAAATCTTGCTTTATTTCTAGTGTATTTGCTTGCTAAGCAATTCTGTGAGTGATCATTCAAGGGGAATAGACAGTAGCGGCTTCAGGCTAAAAGTTTTAGGAGGGCTAACCTGAATTTCTCCCTCTGAATAACTGAGAAAAAGGCTTTGATCATTAATAATATTTCTCTTAAACAACATTGATAATAAATAACAGTAACTCATGCAGATCTTAATTTTTTTATCAACAACAGAAAATTATGAGTTGTGGTTTGTTGTACTTTTTGCACGTCAGCTAAGGTGTAATACTAAATTTGATCAATATTTTAGAGATTTACCTGTATTTTATACATCATATAAAATACATTCGATCGCAATGTTTTAAAAAACTTTTTATATATATTCTATATTATTGCACAACTCTTTCTGAATAGTTGAATACAATATGGCTTAAAAATAAACACAAAAAGGTCTGAAAGGGTTAATAATAGCATTTAACATACATTAATAACAAACAGCATCGTTCACGGTATTTTACAAGAACATGAACCTCCTGTTCCTTTGGGTAAATACATTGATCATTAACATCAATTTCGTTGTGAACACCGAGCAGCGCCATAATGTTGAGGCGTTCTTGAGTCAACTTGCGGGGGCTTCAGCCCCCTAACCTACCTTGATTTGTGCCTGGGTATAGATTAACTATAATTTTGTGGAGAAACTACCTTTATTGGGCTTTATGTTAAAGGCACCTGGCATGGACAAATCTCCACATCAAAGCCTGTCCCAAGTTGAAATATGCCTAGATTTAGGAAACAAATTTGAAGCATTATTGAGTATTTAGAGATTTTAGAGAAAGTGGAAGATCTTTTGTTTGAAATATGACGGATCGTAGTTGTGAGGAAAATACATGTGAAGGTTCTGAGTTCCAAATTTTGGATGTGTGATGAACGAAGCGGGCATCAAAGCAGCCTTCCTTTGAGCAATAAAGCAGGAGAAAAGCAGCCTACTCTTGAGCTCCTGGTCGCCACATGATAAACATGCGATTCAGAAGCTGCCCGTCATTGCGTGGTCTGGATATTGGTAGGAGCATACAGACAGATATGTGTACATGCTTTTCGTAAATGTTCTTAAGATAATGTATAATTCTTCTTCTAAGAGGATATCTTCGTGTGTGAATTAGGTGATCACTAAATAGGTTTGGTGTAGTCGTTGCTGGTTAATACATATACTGAAGTATTAATGAATCAAACTCACCAGTGTGGGAGATGATTACTTGGAATACCTTAGCCCTTATTGCAACTCTACATTCTCACCGGTCAACTTACCTCCTCATTTGGCTACCCAGGCTTAGTTGTTTATACACATTTTTCCTCCTACGAATATATCATTTTATTTGTAGACATATCTTTGTTTATTGTTTAGATATTCCGTTTGATTTTCGGCCTACCAGGGAGAATAGAAGAAAATTCATTATTAGAATAATTTTGCTCTAATATTTATGGAATGAAATTGTTTCTATCATTTCATAAGATTTCCATTTGCTAACTTCTATTTTATTTGTTTATTTTCTGGCGAATTTTTATATTTATTTCTGTTTCTGAGCCATCATAGAACATTGCTTTGAAAATATCCTCTTTCTTTTTACCTATGTTTAATCTAAGTCACCCTTCTGAAAAGTCCTTTTTTGCCATTTTTATTACCGACTTCGCTTTTTTTTTTAAATACTTGATGCAATTAGCAAACAACGAAAAATATTTACATTTTCTGCTTATTTCTATGAAGGTCCTTCCTAAAATAGCTCGCCTTCAAAAGTTTGCAAATAAATGGAATAAAATGAGATGAACTCATAAAGAAATTCTCGCAAAGTTGACAGTCACCAGATCGCCTCTTAGAGAAAAAACCCCCGCAAAGTTGATTTTTAAAGAAGCTGAATGAGCGATTTTGTTGTCGTGATGAAGTAAACTCTTCAGTGAAGTTTTCCGGGGCGCTTCTCCGCAATACCCTTGTGAAGTTTTCTCTAAACGGTTTCGTAATAGATAGCATCGATCGTTCATCGCCCCTCTAGAAATTCAACAAGTATCATACCTTCAGCATTCTCAAAACAGTGGAGGTAACCTTTCCTCCTGGTTGTTCAGACTTTTCTATGATGGATCCTCTTCCACCTCTCGGTAGCCATTATTTGAACTTTTTTTCTCTACAGTTCTTTGAAAATTTTCTTCTAGATCTTTATCCCATCTGTTCCAAATTTTCAGTGAAAGAAACGCTCTCTTCTCCAACTGATATTTATGCAATACTTTTGCCACCTATTGAGCAGAAAGCTTACTAAGCTTGAGTACGTGGCCCAAGACGGAATTAACTGAACCTGCCGATATGTTTAATGTGCCTGCTGTCATTTATACTGTTATACACGATTTATGTTTTCTTCTCCTAATGATGTCAAAAGTCTGCTACTGTAAAAGTTTACGAGCAGTACTCTTTCCATAAACTTTTAGTAATACTTCAATCATCTCTCTCTTCCTCCAACACAACTTGACCGGAAATTTGATGTTTGACTTTGCTTTAAATTTGATGGATTCATTGTATCACTGCGGGAGCCAAATTTAAACTGGTGTCATGTCATTCAAAATGAAGCAAAGTCAAACATCAAATTTCTGGTCAAGTTGTGTTGGAGAAAGAGAGAAATGATTGATGTATTACTAAACATTAATGGGAACAGCACCTCCCGTAAACTTACTGTTAGAAATTGAAAAGTCGCTTTGCGGATGGAAGACAGAGGGTTAAAGATGACTATCACAGTAGCAGACCGTCAACATCATTCAGAGAAGAAAACAGCAATCGCGTGTTGGCCCTAATTGAACAGGACCGTCGATAACAGTAGAAATGACAGCAAGCACATTAGACATATCGGTAGGTTCAGTTAATTCCATCTTGACTGACGTACTGAAGCTCAGAGAGGAGGTAGAAGTTTAAATCAGTGCAATTAGAATTTTTAGTGGGTATCCCATTCTCTTGTAATATTCGTTTATACCAACCTTTTGAAGACCCTCGTAGCTAGAGGAAATAACGCGAAATTTGATGTCCTTTATTGTTTCAGCAGAGATGACCTAACCTAACCTAACCTAATCAAGTAGAATTAGGGATTGGAAGTGAGTTGCATCGGTCATCGTCACTCTCGTTTATTCTTTATGTAACTATTTACGTTTGTTTCTTTGGCTATTTCGAGTTCTTGCATGATATTTTCTTCTATTATAGCCAACCTAGCGGCAATTATCGATGTCATATCAGAGCCTTATACGTTTTTGACCATAACTCATCTTTATATAGTTAAAGTTTATAATTGCGTCATTGTTTACCAATGTATATGAATGTATAAGCAAGTAGTATTATCTTTCATGCTCCTATTTCACAGACTTCTTTGGTAAATTATTCCCTTTTTTATTCTCGAGTCCGATAACACTTGGCCACTTCCTCATTGTAACTTTCTTCCTACTATTTAGTTATTAAAGCAACAGAAGGAATGCCGATAAAACTGTTTCTCTTCGGCAGTGAATGATTAATGGATCAAAACAGTAGCAAAGGAGGCAAGCTCCACATGAATTCCAAAAAGGGCTACCTCATTTACTTTGCAGGTCAAAAAAGAGCTAACTTGGTTGAGCCTGGTGGCGTGAGAACCCGGTAGAGGAAGAGCAGAGTGCGTCTTATAATTCTGAGCCCATCATCGAAGTAATGAGTATCACTTTTTTTTCCGTAGTATCTGCCGATCAGTTTCTTTTGTGTCCTTGTAGAAACACAAGAAAGGAGTAGATAGTATTTCCACAAAGTGAGGCCTTCGCCATCGTTATAACGTGGATGTCCTTTTCTTCATTCGCTAGCGAAGTCTATAAGGCAAGAAAAGAGAGCTACATTTAATACAAGTGGGAGTCGATTATTGTGGAGATGTGGAGTGTAGAGTGACTTCATCGTGGCGAATCCCCTGAGAACTGCCCTTTTTACTTGGAGGCTTTTTCCTTGTCGTTTATCAAACAACAGAAAGAAATAAAGATCGAAATGAGAGAATGCACGAAGGAACCAGCGGTGTATATGATTGCCTGCCTGACTCAGTTCCTAAAACTTCTATAATTTCAAGATTTCAATTTTACCTTTAAAATAGTGGCAATCATTATAAAAATCAAGGCTTGTAAAATCTATTAGATCCAATCTATGGTTGTTAGTAGAAAAGTGGAGCAGGTACGATAAGGTCTTTGGGGAACCTTCAAAGTAAGAAGCAAGTAGTACCTTAATGCTGTTTATTTATTACGTGTAATTTAATATGGTTGTTTCATAGATTAACTAAATACTTATTATATTTCGAACATGTAATTGGAGTGTTCGGACCTACATGAGCTGAAAATTAAAACGAATTTATAACACTGATAACACTTTTAATTTCATTTTATAACCATCTTTTCCTGTGATAATTTTTTATATTTTCGTCTATCATTAAATTATCGATAAGCTTTAAGCAAAAGAAATTTCAGTTCTTTAAATCATTAAATTCGCTACACTATCTTCAATGTAGCGATACCTTTTTGTAGATAAGGAGACAAAAAATGAGCTTTATACTCCAAATGTGGACGCACGATTGATTTAAAAAATAGAACTATTTCTTTACTCTTATATTATAAATTTCTCCCGAAATAAGCGAGTGCTCTGTTACCTTGTTTAGTTATTTGGACACCGTGATTCTCAAATTTAAACTCATTCGAAATTGACACAGCGACATCATTTTTTCTGACACGTTTTCTTATCCATGATCGCCTAACGTATAATCAAAGTTCGCATTTCGAGAGCCAATGTGCATTACTTTTTCTTACATACTTCGGTTAATATTCGCCTGCCATATAACATACAATTAAATTCCTCGTTTACTAATGCAACTAGTCTATTTCTATTACTTTAACCTGTGAACTCCCCCTGCATTTCTTTTAAAAAAGCAATTTAGTATCATCAGAAAATATTGGTATTTTGCTTTTAGTACCTACCTCTAGGTTGTTATTCTAAACCAAGAATAGTAATGTGCCCAAAACAGATCCCTGAGACACCCCACTAATAATAACCTTCCATTGTTATTTATATCCATTCAGTACTACCATCTGCTTTCTATTCTTCAGTCTCTCTGTCACCTAACTTGCAAACTTCATACATATCAATTTATGCACTAGTCTCCTATGAAGGAGGTCAGACATGATTTATGTGACGTGAATCCATACTGATTATCGTTCAACAAACTAACAAACTACTATTTCTAAATAGTTTTCAACCCCTTTTTAGCCACATTTTCAAGTTGTTTACATGCTATTGAGGTAAGACATACTGTCCTATAGTTATTAGAATATCCTTTCCTCTCCTTTTTAAATAATAGGGAACTAACTTAGCTCTTTACCAGTCATCTGGTATCTCCCTAAATGTAATAAATATCTTCTTAAAAGAAAGTGTAACACTTTCCGCTGCCTTTTTGATTATCCTAGAATGACTATCTGGACCATAGATTATTACCATTTATAAATAGCCTAATACTTTCTCTATTTAAACATTTTTTTGTTACTTATCATTATTAGTATTAAAACTGACCTGAAACACTCATGAAAGGTTCATTGAGTACTTCAACTAATTTATGTTCCTCTCAACTTTAAGGAGCCTTCTCTCATCTTTATTCTTCTTATTATATTTTTTATAATAATAAAGACAAATTATGATCCTTCTTACCATTCTGTCCTAGATATTTAAGGTTATACAAGGTATAATCTTGAATTTTTTAAAAAATCCACTCTCCTTTTTCCGATTAAGCTATTTCTTTATCTCACTATTATGGCTTCTTGTTTTTTTTCTACCTAACTTCGTTGCAATACACTGTTTCTTCACTATATTTAATACTTGCTTAGCTTGCATACAAACCAATGGCGTAGGAACTGAAATTGGTGCATAGCATCCCAATGATATTTAGTATAACTTAAGTCGACTTTGTAAAGGAGGAAAATGTATTCAAATAGTTTAAAGAGTATATTTTTTGGTAATTCTACAGATTAACAACCTCAACTTTTTTTTTATTTAATGCATTCATTATATTCTATCATCATATTTAATTAGCCTTTTGTTCATTTTTAGACCGGAGAAGCACTATTTTTCGAGTTATTAGCAGTTAAAAATAGTATTTTTCAATACATAGATCTATTATTTTGCGCTGCTATGACGTCATGAGCCTCGCGAAAAAATGTTTCAATCCTCTGATTCAAGAAATAATTAGAAAATGATGATGCAAATTTAAGTACGATGTAGAAGGTTAGGCGTATTAGTTTATTTAAATACGTTTAGTCTAAAGTGTTTTTAAAAACAATTATTCCAACTAGTTACATTTTCTTTTTCTTTTTTGTCTTCGAATCCTCAAATTTAACCTTATCGGGAAATAAAATTCATGGTAGCACAGTTATTTCACAAGTATCACAAGGAGCAGTCATTTTAGACTATAGGCTATGCCACACCGTGTCAAAAGAATAGGCTTCTTGTTTTGGTCCTATATGGTTAGGAAAAAAGAAAATAAAAGTTAATCAAAACTACCCTCCCAAATTAACATAACTTTTAATAATAAAAAGAACTAACTTACCTTAACTCCACGTAACCCATTCTTTTGGTGGGTTAAAACAAGCTATCAATGGCAAGATGGCTGCCAATCAATTTTACGTCATAACATCATAATTAGAAATTTACGTATTTTTTTCAGAATAGAGATATTTATAACAAAGCGCCTTTGTTTGAGATGGAGTTGTTAATGTGTAGATTACTATTTTTATATGTAGATTGTATATTAACCTATATTACAAATTTAAATATGGAATACAAGAGTTCTATGACGCATCTGAACTCCTACACGAAAAACTAATGCCTAAAATGGAACTAAATCCACCTTTGGTTCAGTGTGGGCAGAGAATTCATTTATGCTTCGATCGTACTAAAGAAAGGAATGATCAATCAGGAGAGATTTTACAAACTGATGCAGAGGAAGAAAGAGCTAAAAATTTCAAAAGAGTTCACTCCTAAAAACGAGCTCAGATTTAGGAATAAATGAAAGGGCAATTCTAATCGAAAGAGCTTCTATTTGCCATGAGATGATTCTTAAAGAAATGATTTTCACCTTATTGAATTGAAGACCACTCGGCCGAAAAATTGGAGGAAAATGATATTTCTCTCGAACCTGAGAAGAAGAATTTTCGAAAATTTTGATTTCCTTAGGCAACAAATTAGAGCCTACTGTCAAAATTTAAGAACTTATCACTGCTAGATTATCTAAAGAAAAGAGCATCAATTATTAAATTATTTTATTACGACACTTTTCTGGAACTTCCCTTGTAGAATACATTTCTAAAGTAAAAAGCCGGAAACTGATTGTATAAAAGTTGTTAATGCATATGTAAAATGTAAACAGTATTATTTTCATTTTGAGGTGGCTGCTGGCTCCAAGCAAACAGGAGCGGAGTATTATTCATTTCTAAGAATATTCCATTAATCCCAAAGTCAACAAATGAAAGCTCACGGCGAGGTGATACAGACCAATCACAACAATGACGAAACTTAGAGATGCGGTTAAAATAGCAATGGTTTGCCTCGACACTACATTGAGCACCTCTGCTAAGCACTTCTCATCAGGATCAAGCAAGTGGTTATTATTATTATTAAAGTTCCAAGCCACAACCCCAACTGGAAGAGCAAATAGCTATAAGCCCAAGGGCCCCAGTGGGGAAAGAAACCTGGTATGGAAAAAACGAAACAAAGATTAAGAAAAACATAATAAATAAATAGAAAATCAAAAAAAAAAAAAAAAAATAAAAAAAATAAAAAAATTAAATGCTATAATGTTAAAAATATTATAATATTATATATGTGTGGATAATGAATAAAATATTAAAGTTATAAGTTTCTGTTAATTAAAAATGTATTAGCACCCACTTTAAATTTCTGAAGTTCCAAGGACTCAACAACAACACTAGGAAGTTCATTCCACAGTTTAGTTGTGTTAGGAATGAAACTTCTTGAAAACTGTGTTGTGTTGAATCTCATAGGCGTAAAGGCCCTACTATTGGCATTTAGTACACCTCTGGTAACTCGTTGAGGGGCATATAAATTGGGCAGATCGTGATGCAGTGGATGATCTGCATTGTATCAGGTTGGTGTATTTGATACAGCCTCTTGCCTGGTAGAAATGAGGAGCGTCTTCTAGGCGTGCCCCATTCAATATCGAGGAGGTAAACCATTAATATTTTAACCCTAAACCAACCACAAAATGATCTACGTATCTACTTCCGACAGGTTCCTTTCTCTCTAGCCATTCACTCTAACCAGGCAATTAGAAAATCTTGACAAACCTTTACCGCACAAAGTTCATGTGTGAAAACTCAGCTTATTTATAAAATAATTTATAAACCTAAATTGTTACTTCAATTTGATATAACCCTTGCAACCATGAACAGCTCCTGTCCCGTATATATTGCGTTGCCAACATCACCTCTGCCGTTTGCTCGTACCTGTTCTCCGACATTGGGATAAAGCTCCTGGTTTGTTTTATTTAATCGTATTATTCAAGCATTGAGTCCGATTGTCTCCAAAGCAATTTTCTAAGCTCATCAAACAAAGTTTTTGAGGTTAGTTCATCTTGAGGAAATCTTTCAAACCATAATAGTAGCGGGTTCTTTCTCCATATCACATACCAAGTCAGGATGCTTACCAGGCTGAGAAGCAGACGAGGAACTCTACTAGAGATCAGGACGACAAACACGGCCTTACCTCTCACTAATGCTTGAAAACTCGTATGTAGAATGAGCAAAAATAATCTCAAGAAATAATAATCTGAAAAAATTGTAACTTTTGATCTTCACCGACGCATATTGGTTTTTCTTTTCAAAATCCTGCAGTGAACAAGATTCATACTGTGACTTTTCGGACAAATATAAACGTTTAATCTTCAGGGAGGATGGCATAATTCTGTTGTAAATTCGGTCCTTTACTTCATTTCAGGGATAGATATTTTTTCTATTTATTTATATGGGTGGAAGAAGGATTGAACCCTTTATTTTCAAGTCTTAAGTTTTCATATTTGCATTTTTCCCTTTCCGTTTTAACATAAAAGGAAGGTTTATTATTCTCTTCAACTTCAGTTTCTTTTGCTACGCAAAGGCTTTGTTACAGATCCTTTTTCCTCTTCTATTCTCCTATTAGTGGAATTTAGGAAACGTCATAATTATTGTTATGACGCCTATCACCATAATGTATTAAGGGTGAAAGGATAGCCATTCTACCCTCCGAGGGTTTCTTAAAAAAAACAAATTCATTTGGAGGTGGGAGTGATCTGTGACTTGTGAGATTCATTGCAGGAGAAAAGTAGATTTTCTCGGACAAAATTCCGGAAAGGAAGAGAAGGGAAAGTGAATATCAGATGGGACTGACGAGGGCGATATAGAATATATAAAATGTGATCAAAAAGTATCTCCTCACTGAGAAGATTTAATACAACGCCATGCAATTAATTACATTAAAAATAGTAAATCTTGTCTTTAAACTAGAACACGAAGCTTGATCTTATCAGTTCATTGGCAAAGAGATGATAACGATTTCTATCCTACATCTCAACTTACTACTTTTCACTGCAGACCCTTATTTCACATTTCAACGAGGGAATTGATCTCCAGGGAAAGACTTGGAGATCGCCCTATATTTCAGTTATACGCAATATTCCTATTTTAGTAATTTTAAATGTATTTTTACATTATTAAACATATTTACTAAAGTAATGACAACGTCTTGGGAAGGTAAATTATTCCAAATCTGAGTAATTTTGTAGGAGAAGAAGTTTGGTGTCAGATCGGTGATCTATGACGGGTATTCTCAAAAATCTGTGAATTATATTAAAATTTTGACTAAAATATGCTTGGACCCGATATTTTTGGTTATTTTATAAAATGAGTGATGACACATGCTATGAAAATTTAGAAAAACGTAATGTAAGCAATATTAAGAAGAGATACAGGTGAGTGAGGAGCAGTTTATATTCATGTAGGAAAAAAAGCAAGAGATGTATTGAGGATGGTTATAGATAAATATGGAGTGACTAAAAAAGAGTTACTTATAATTATTGTTTACCTAGAGAAAGCTTCTGATCCATTATCCAGACAAAAGGTTTAGAGGTACATGGAAGAGAAAGATGTTTCGAAAAAATGCGTAAAATTGATACAGGAAATATATGAAGCATTAACTTAGTAGTGAGAAGAGAAGTGGGTGGTACATAAATTAAAAGTCGAATTGCAGTGGAGGTTCTGCTTTGAGCCAATACATTTGTTATCTCTTGATCAAAGTGATGATGACAGACTTCAAGGAGCAGACCACACGGAGTATTGTGCTCTTTGCAGACGAAAATGTAGTGATTGAGGGAAGTTGAGAAGGAATGGAGAGAAAATTGGAACAGTGGAGAGAGGAACTTGAGGATAAAGGAATGAAACAGTATTAATTAAACTGCAAACGCGTCGTTCAGTGGAGAAGATCATGTTGGCGAAGTAAGTCTTGGCCGAGATAAATTCAATGCATTTAGAGACGGTGGTGGATCGAATTTGGAATAAATAAACTACAGCATTCAATCAGTATGGAGTATTTGGAAGAAAATGTCAGAGGTTTAATGGGATGAGAAGTTAAGGACGAGAGTAAAAGTTAAATTGTATAAAATGCTGTTAGGCCACCAATGCCCTCTGGGGCAGTGGCATGGCCAATGAAGAGGGCCCAAGAGAGAAAAATGGAGGTGGCTGGAATGAACATAGTGAGATGGATGTGTGGAGTGACGATGATGGTTAAAATTTAGAATGAGAGAATAAGAGAGGTAGTAAAATTAGTAGAGATATCGAAGAAATTACACGATAAGAGATTGCAATGGTATGCTTATGTTGGGCATGTGTATGGGCATGGGCATGTTATGAAAAGATATGAGGACTACGTTGTGACGAAAATCATGAATATAGAAGTGAAGGTGAGTAGGAGAGGAAAGCCGAAGTTAAGGCGGCAGCATAGGGTAACACAGGAAAGGATGGGGGAAGGAGTTGCTCGATCGGAGGGTATGGAAGAGACTGACAAGAAACAGCAACCCCATTTGAAGAATGGAAAAACTTGCAGTAGAAATCCTTAACATGAAAAAGGAAAAAAAGAAAGTCTGTCTACTCCGAAATAGACGAAATTAAGCCATAAAATCTTGTATTCATGTTTTTTTTAGTTCCAAACGAATGCCATAACTCATGAGCTTAATATCATATAAAGAAACCGAGATATAAATTTCTTGAATCACTCAAGGAAACTGCTGATTATTTGGAAACTTAAATTAAACCATGATATTTAAATCTCAAAATAGGCTTCGACTTCTTTACCGAGTCTTTAAATTAAGAGAAAGAAGACTAGCAGAGATAAGCCATAATAATTTTATCGTTAAAACAGTCGATCAAACATCTTGTCTGGTGTATCCACAAAACCCAAATTCAGTCACAAGCAACCGACTGCACATCCAACTGCAAGACATTCCTAAGGATTTTGTCAGAAGCGAAGATTGTTGGACTTGGACATAAAAAGTGGTGAAATTTAGGAAGAGAAAGAGAGAGATAGTGAGAGAGTAAAGTGGTGAAATAGGTGAGTTTAAAGAATAGAGGTGGTGTGGGGGAAAGAATAAATAGGCCTCAGGTGAAGGGGTAGCTCTATTTGTTTAAGTCTTTCATTTTGGGTATATTTTGTGTTTGTTTTTTGTTTGTTTTTGTTTGTTTGTTTTTTGTTGTTTTTATAAAGTATAAAATATATGGTTTATTCTAACTAAATTAAACATGTTAATTTAATTATTATTTATATATGGTCTTATTGGTATTCAAGCCTTTATTTGGGGCGGGGTTTTTGTTCCTGCTATGGGTTTTGAAAAGGTTTTTCTAATTGAATTATGTAAAAATAGGTAATCTTAGTGATGGTATATCAATTTATACTAAGAAACCTGAGCATTACACTAGTCGTTTGTTGTGATTTTACCATTTTGTCCTGTGTATTTTGGAGTCACATCGCCGTCAGTCTGTGCCTTACTAATTTTAAATGGTCTTATTTTTCGGTCGATCTCAATGTCTAGGTGTGTACGAGAGAACTCCGGGTACAGGCCAGATCCTCTTAGCCCTCTCGTGGAGCACCACGTTGATGGGAGATAATCTAACTGATTCGTGGAGCTTCCTCGTTCGTTTGTATTCTCTTCTTCCGGTGGTTGTGATGATAAACACCGCTTTGTTCTGGATCGTTTGTAGTTTCGCAATGTGAGTCTTGGTGCTCGCGTTCAGCGGAACCGAGGGGGGGATGACAGGAGCCTCGAGTGGATGCACGCATTGAATATCTTGAAGTTATTTGAGAGATTTAAGTCACGGAACCTATAAAATTCCCTCAAATCTATCTTGCTATTCGCGACTGTTCGCTCGATATGACTCCTGTAGGCCCTGGTGGTGATTTTGAGCCCCAGAACCGTCCCTTCCATGGAGTAGGGGATTCGTTCCCCGTCTACACGTATATCGTTGAATGTCTTGCCAAACATGAAAATTATTTTGAATTTTGGAGCATTGGTTGATATCTTCCATCTCCTCTCGAATGAGTTGATGTTAGATATGTCCCTAGCCGTATTCCTTGCCATAAATTCCCTGTGAACATAAGCGGCGGTACAAATTTGCGATATAACGTCAGCGAACTGTACGTATTTCGTTCCCTCGGAAAGAGGTTGTGGTAGGTAACGTGTATAAATGTTGTATAAAAGGGAACTGAGACAGCCTCCTTGAGGGACCCCTGCCTTGAGTTCGAATTCGGGGCCTTTATGTTCTCTGATTTGTATATATGCTCTCCTCTCCATTATATAGTCGCACAAAATCCTGTCAAGAATGGGGTTGAGGCCTACTTGAAGGATCTGAAATTGTAGTCCTCTCTTCCAAACCTTGAAAAAAGCTTTTTTTTACATTGCAGAAAACCAGGTCAGTATGCCTTTTGTCTGACTTGATTTTTGCAAGCTTTTCGGTAACGACGGCTAGTGCCATTTCAGAGTCTCTTTTTCTTTTGAAGTTGTGTTGCTGCTCGTTATACAAGTTAGCTTCATCGAGAAAAGAGTTGACTCTGTTAGCCAATATCTTCTGGAAGACTGCCAGCAAATTCTAAGAGAAATATCGGTTGAAAGCTGGTAGGGCAGCCCGGGAAAAACCCCGCTTTAGGGAGGAAAATCATCTTGATCACTTTCCACGGGTCAGAGAAATAGCCCATGTTTAGAGCGGCGTTTATGATGTTGAGAAGGCCACTCCAAACGTTAGGCAGGGCATGGATGAAATTCTCGTGGGTCAGCCCCATAATACCTGGGGCTCTTTAACAAAAGGAATTAAGAGTAACGGAGAGTTCTAGGGCAGTTATTTCACTGTTATAGCCCTCCATCAATCTTTCCTGCGACACACAGTGGTGAGAAGAGGTTTTATGTATTTGTGTCTTTAACTGTTGGATTACGTCAGTTTCGAATTCGAGGTCGTAATTGTCATTTTCTTCTGGGGAAATTTTGGAGATTGAAGAACAGAAAATTCTAAACTTTTCTTCAATTTCTTCAGTCTCAGTAACTTTTTGCCGTTGTGAGTAATTGTCATTTTTGTTTGTGAAGGTTTTCCTGTAAGACGTTTGACTGTCTGTCAGAACGTGTGTGTCTTTTTCTATGTCGAGGCTGTCTATTAGTCTGTCCCATAGTAGCATTTGCTGGTCCGTAATTAGTTCTGGAGCCCGTCTTTAATTTGTCTTAGTCTTATGTAGGCATTGTAGTTGGGGCCTATCAGTGCTACTACAATGGACAAGTTCCTATATTCTTGGGCCAGGGCTCTCATGGGAGGGGTCCAGGGGAAAGCTTTTGCGTTCTGGAATTTAAATTTGAATGGGATTAACTCCTACTGTAAATTTGATAGCTTGGTGGTCGCTCGGAATGATAGGACCCGGTTCAATGTAGTAATTGTAAAAAAACCCTGATAATAGATATGACTATATCGGGTTTCGTGGCTGCTGTCCCAAATATGTACGTCGGGAATTCTTGTCCGATCCTAGTCATGTATTGTCTGTCGAGTAGTAGTTCGATGTTTCTACCTGCATTGTTGTAGTAGGTATATCCTGCCGCTGCGCATCTTGCGTTTAAATCTCCGGCGAAGATAAATTCTTTCAATGGCTAAATATCTGCAAGTGGTTGTACATGGGCACATAGCCTCGTCTTGGGAGTTGGTATTCCATGGCCACAACCAGTCCCTCAAGGGCAGTAGCCACTTCAATGGCAAGGTAGGATTCATCTAAGTCCTCCAGGCTCCTGTATTTTAGTCCTTTTTTGACGGCTATTGCGTAGCCGTCATACCGTTCCTGACTGCGTTTTTTGCTAATAACATTGTATTGAAAAATATTTAAATGTTTTTGCGCGGGCAGTCCGTGTTCAGAAATAATTATTATGTCAGGGTCATTCTGTCGCATAAATTGCCATAAATGGAACCTTTTCCGCCCCACCCATTGACACTCATATGTATACTCGTAAGTATGTCTGATATTTTGTGTAGTGTTGTGTCTTTAGTGTGTGGGATTAAAGAAGACGTTTATTCGAAATCTACTTTAGCACCGCGTGGTGTACTGGGCGGGGTGCGCTCCCTGTCGTTTCTTTTTCCCTATATTTTGTGTCCATGATCGTGTGGAAGCAGTCCGTGGTCAGTTTAACCATGTTTTGAGCCAGAGCATCTTCAATCTGCCGCTCGGGAATCTCATCTAAAGATTCTCACTTGTACCTTCCGGTCCTAAGACCTTCAGCTACTTCGCGGGAATCGAGCTCCTTTGAAAAGGGAGCTGATTCGGAGGCAAATATTTTGAGGTTGAATACCCATGCGTGGTATTTGAGCTAATGCTCTCTACCTCGCGATGAGGAGGAGTGTGACCTTGGGCGGCGTTTTTGGAGCTTTTTTTTGATCGTGGAGAACTTTCCTCTTTCGGTAACACTGCCTTCTTGTTGGGTGCGTGTGTTTTTGTGTCGTTTGTATTGGTGGTGTTTTTCCTGGGTTAAGGTGGCCCCTATTTTGCTGTTTGCGTGTCTGCTGGTTTATTAAGACGCGGATTGCGTGTATTGGCTGTGTTTGGGGGCGTGGGAACTTTCTGACATATCTCTTGGTTTGAGGGGTTACACTAATTCTCATAACTTCCTCTGAAAGTGGGTTGTCTGGAAACCACATCTCTCGCATCCCGTTCTTTACGAGTATGCGGTTGACTTCCGTAGCAAAGGTACCTGGGCGAGTAATGTTTTTAATGCGTACATAGTAAATGCAGCACATTATTTTGGTTGAACTTTCGTTTTATATGTGGAGGAATGTTTTATGGTTGTTAGTCTCGGCAATAGCGGCTCTGGGTGCTTTTGCATAAGTTGAGTTGGCCTTTTTCTCTTCGAATTCGCATTTTATTTGGGTTTATCTTTGCATTTTCTGCTTTTTTACCTGACATACCATAGACATAGTCCGGTGGGTGCCTTCAGAATTCAAGCATTTGGGGGAGTTACTTTTGTAGTCACGCCAAAAGTGGTCGCGGCCGACGCAGATAGAGCACAAACTAAGGTTTTTTTCAGGGCAGTTGGACGTAGTGTGCTTGCCGTACTTATAGCACCGAAAGCACATTTGTAAGGCGACAAACTCCTTTCGTTGCATCTGCTCTGAGCAGACTCTTACGTTGAGCCATAGCCGTGTCCTCAAAAACAACTTTGAACACTTGCGTGTAATTCATGAATTTGATAACCTCAGCTACCTTTGCCCATGGGTACTTCCGTTCAATTTCAGCTTTAATCTCATCTGCCGATTGGCACCCGACCCAGGAGTTGAGGTGCCTGCAGATTAAGCTACGGTGTGATCTAATTTGTGCCTGTGTGGTCGGTTTTAAGTTAATTGTCTTTAGGCATTCAACGGCCTTGCTTAAGGTCAAGGCTTCACAGTCAGCCTCCCTTACGTAAATGGCCAAGTTACCATTTTGAATGTCAATCAGTCGAACCAATGCAATGCCCTGGGATCCGAAAACTTTTTCGAATACCTTACCCCTGTCTGGTTTTGGGCCCTCTGAGAGGGCCCGGAGAGTAAAGCAGAGGGTGTCTCTTATTTCCTCTACATCCTATCGTGAGATAGGGTAGTGGTCTTATGAGGGTATTCGAGTATGAATTAATATATATATATATATATATATATATATATATATATATATATATATATATATATATATATATATATGTATATATATATATATATATATATATATATATATATATATATATATATATATACCTGGAAACAATTGGAAAAGAGAGAGGGAGAGTGAAATGAGAGAATGAGGGGACAATGTCTAAGTATTTGTATTCCACTTTACCTTAAACTTCCTTAGTGCTTGCAGATGGGGCTTCGGTCCTTATATCTAACAAAGGTGCGAAGATTTCACCCTTCACTTTCTTGAATCGAAAAGCTATTGATCCACTTTTCGAACTAAATCGCGCTTTTTCACTTTACCAATTTTTATTTTCACTACTCTAAGCGAGTCGAACAAATCAACCTTCACTAAAATTCACTTTGGAAAAACTCCGAAAATGGACACAATTCACAATGCTGTACACAAGCGGAAAAAGCAGACTAGCACCAGCAACCAGACCAGTCCAGAGCAAATTGGTTTAAAAGTTTAAAATATACAACCAGTATATATTGAAAAGAATCAGACCTCGGCCATTGCTTTAATGGTAATAGTAAATGAGTTTATACATAAGAAGAGTCATCGAGAACTGCTCAACATGAACGGCACTTTGACGATGAATTTCGAAAGTCAGAATATATTTTAATTAATAATGGCTTCACCAACAGACAGTTTGTCATAATACATAAGAAAATACTCAATTTAACGTTCTTAGTAAGCGAAGACAAAGAAAATGAAAAAAAAACTACCATAAATGTCAACAACACATTGGTAAAAAACAACCTCATAAACAAGCAATCAGACAAAAAAGCTGCTAATAATAGTGAAAACTCCAATGCCTCTATGAAGAAGGCAAGACTTATCCCGACGACCACTGTATTGGCATGATCACAACAAGCATCAGAGGGCACTTGGCAATGCATTTGGAAGAAAAGGAAAATAAATCACACCAGTGAAAAAGACAAACAAATTTCAAGAAATTATTGTTTGAAAACAGTACCATTCTCTGAAAAACTCCAATTTTTGCCGCCTCAAGATCTTTGAGGAACTATTTATCAAAGAAATGACCCATAAATTCAACATACAACGAAATAAAATGACTCGAAAGAGTGCCCAAAGCGGAACGGAGAGAGAAAGACGTGAGGCTCGGTACTCACTTGGAGTCTTACGCACCTTCCCTACTTAGTGCCACAGTAGACTTAGAGTAGAGGGGGTATGGGAGATAGGAGTGAGAGGGTGTGGTAGAAGAAAAGTTCAGGAGAGAACAACAATATGTAAAGTAGGAGACTTAAAGGGGCCTACGGTTTAACATGGATATCAGAACTACGGTGTGTATCATGTATAGTTTCTATTCGTTACTATTTTGTAGGATAAACGAGAGTAATAATGGTGAAATTTTAAAGAAGGTAGATATTTACATATGCTTGCCAGTTTGCTTGAAGTTCAAGCTTATAGCTGTCCGTTGTAAGGAATAATAGTTTAGAAGTATTAAGTAAAAGGGCATTACGCGTGAGAGTCACGCATTCTTGTATAAGTAGTGTATCTGTATCTTTGTTAGCCCTTGTATTTTGTGGAGATTCAAATCGTTATTTTTAGTAGTTGATATATTACTACTGGTTTAGGTTTTTCACTTTTATTTCCGTTTTTCCTACACTCGTTTATTTTCGATGGTGATTGATACCCCTTTTTCTAATTGTATTTATTGATTTGTTAGGTCTTTGGTCAATTTTGGTATCCAACTTCGACATTAAATTCGGGTAGTCGAGGTGATTGGTAGGTTTCAGTATCGGTAGCTTGTCATGATCGGGTATGTCCAAGATTGTAGCATCTCCTCCTTCTTCAAGGGAAAAATTACTATTCTACTATTTATGCTGCTATTCTCTTTTTGCTTGAGAAGAGAGGATGAGTTTCCACTATTCTCTATGGACAAACTGATTGGATAAATCTATGCTTATCTCGTTTTGCGTCTTGTATTTGTAATTATGTACACTGTTTTGCACTGGATCCTTTAGAGTTTAATTAGGTAGCTTCAGGAGATAATATACAGTTATAGCCAAAAGTTTTGTGACCACAATACTTTTTCATATAAGAGAATTAATATACTTAATCAAACGTTGTATTTTGTTTTATTATGTTTGTATCATAATTTGAAGGTAAAATTTACCCAATGCATTAAACCCACACCCATTTTATTAATAAATACAGTCAATTGATTTGCGCAGTCAATATAACCAATGATGTGACTCGTTCTTCATGAGTGATTCAATTTGGTCTGACATCTTGGAGACTAGATTTTTGTAATATCTTGACTGCTATCACTCCATCTTTGTTCAATAAGCACCTGCAACTTCTCGCAATTGAATGACTTCTGTTTATTAACCGCTAGTTTGATTATCACCGACAAGTTCTTTATTGGGTTGAAATCTGGCGAATTCTCGGAACAAGGTCACAAAATTTCGATGTTATATTCAACCAAAAACTTTGTTATTGCTTTTGCTTCTTAACAAGGTGCACTATCATGCTGAAAATACAGTAATCATACCCGAATTGGTCATGAAATGTTGAGAAAAGGTGTTGATGAAACACGTTTTGGTATAATTTTGAGTTCCTGCCAGTGTTTTTAGACAAAAGTGATAGTGCTCCAGTTCCCCTAAATGAGAAGCATCCCCATACATAGAGAGTATCTGGATGCTTCACCGTGGGCACGACACAAGACTTGTGAAAGCGCTTCCCTTTTCCTTCACCTAACGAAGGATCTTGTAGAAGCTCCAAAGAGGCGGAAGGGAGCATCGTCAAAGAATATCACTCCTTATTTATCCTACAGAAGTGCAGCCAATCCGTAAGGTTCTTCTTGGTGAGATGAGTTGTCTTCGCAGCTGTTCTCGACTTGGTACCTTTTCCGAAACCTCTGCGTCTCACTATGTCAGCTGAAGCGTCTACATCTGTCTCTTTCTAATCGTGGGCAAACTTCACATTGGAACTAATCCGAGCCTTGAACCCTTACTAGTAGACGATCTTGTCGTTCATTTGAAGCTTTTAGGTGTCCAAGGGACTTCTTCACATGAATGTGACGATCTTGTTCCTTGATACCAAACCCTTACTAAATGTTTCCTGGCATTTCAGGGTATTCTGGGTAAAGAAACAATAGTTGCACGCTTTATTTGTAAAGAATCATTTCTGGAATTGGAAAGGATTCAGGAATTTATTTTTAAAAAAAATAATAGGAAATAAATATTAATTGTACATAATTCATGTAACCTGGATTTGTCATCAGTTACCCTCTTGATGGAATAGCAGAGCACCGGGGACTGAAACTCACTTCTACACAGGAACAGGATCAGAGTGCGATTTTGGATTCAGTGAAGGAATTCACATAATTTTCCCTTTCTTTCTCTCTCTCTCTCTCTCTCTCTCTCTCTCTCTCTCTATCTCTATCTCTCTCTCTCTCTCTCTCTCTCTCTCTCTCTCTCTCTATATATATATATATATATATATATATATATATATATATATATATATATATATATATATAATTTTAACAGAAATGCTATGGCAAAGAAAATTGCTGCTGTCATTTTTTTATATTTAGTGACGATGTTTCGACCATACTACGGCATCTTAGGTCTTTAAAATATATACTAAAGCATTTTTAAAATAAGAGTTTAGATTTATATTAAAGAGACAGGTTTTTAAATTATTTAAATTAGTTAGTGATTGCAAAAATTATTTAAATTTCACAAGTAGGATTATGAGTTAAATCTTCACTAACTCTATAATTTGAGAAGGAGATTTTTTGGAGTATTTGAATAATAATTACATCTTAGTTTGGTTATGACTTATGTTTTTTTTATCAAAGTTATTTCTAATAATTCTTTTATAATATCAAAAACAAAATGGTGAAGTTCAGAAATAAATATAAGTATCGAAATTTTGTGAATGTTTTAAAACTCAAAGAATTACAAATGGTTAAGTTCAGAAAATGTATTTTTATATATCGTCTTCTATATGTCTATACGTAGGTGAGTCAAAAAGTTTTCAGACAAATGCCAGATTATTGAAATGTTTGATTTTGTACAAGTAAATACAGGGTCAAACACGACTTTCATGTTTTCTGAACAATTCCTACAAAATTCGTCATTCAATTTGTCGAGACTTTTTGTATTAGATGTGCTTCAAAAAGGTTACTTTTTTGAACCCATAAAATGGCAAATTTTGAGATAAGAGCGAACATTAAATTCCTGACTAAACTTGATTGGAAGCCTGTTAAGATTATTGACGCTCTACAACAGGTTTATGGTGACTCTTCGCCATGTAGAGCGGTAGTTTACGACTGGATTAAGCGCTTCAAGGGGGGCAGAGAAGAAGTTGAAGATGATCCACGTGAAGGGAGACCCTCCACCTCCATTAACCCAGAAAATGTCGAGCTTGTGAGAAATCTAGTGGATAAAGATCGCCGTATTACTATTGATGAAGTTGCCAATGCATGTGAAATCTCTCATGGCTCAGCATTTGGAATTCTAACTGAAAATCTTGGCCTGAGCAAGCTTTCAGCACGTTGGGTCCCAAAAGCGTTGCGAGAAGACCAGCTGAATCATAGGGCCAACCTTTCTTTGGCTATTTTGACCAAGATTGAAGCAAACGAGGATAGTTTTTTTGAGCGCCTCGTAACGGGAGATGAAACTTGGGTGTATCAGTTTGATCCTGAAAGTAAAAATCAATCAAAAGAGTGGCACCCAAGGGGGGCAGCAGGGCCTATCAAGTTCAAGACAGAGAGGTCCGTTAAGAAGATAATGGCTACAGTTTTTTGGGATTCGGAGGGAATTATTTTAATAGACTTCTTAGAAGGACAAAAAACTGTTACATCCAGCTATTACGAAGGAGTTTTAAGGAAGCTGAAAACTTCAATAGCCAAAAAACGACGAGGAAAGCTCCACAAGCAAATCTTGTTCCACCATGACAATGCCCCTGCACATTCGTCCAAAGCTGTGAGATCTCAGCTACGGGAATTTCGATGGGAAACTCTTGCTCATCCCCCTTATAGCCCTGATTTAGCACCCTCTGACTTTTTTCTGTTTCCAAATTTAAAGGGACACCTAAAAGGAACCCGGTTTCAATCATTAGATGAAGCAAAAAAGCATGTCATTACTTGGTGCCAGAGACAACCCCGTGAATTCTACAAAGATGGTCTTTACCGTTGGATTCATAGATTAAGAAAGTGTATAGATGTTAATGGAGCTTATGTAGAAAAATGATTACAGTATTATTACAAATAAAAATTTTATGCCATTTATCTGATATTTTGAAAGGAGGGAAATATAGTTTAGATTTCCATTTTAAAATTATTATAATTGGCGAAGTTCAGAAAATTTATAACAATTTAACCATGGCTGGTTTTTTTAGATTTTAGTAACGAAGCCATTGCCTGGTATTTATATTAAACTTTAAAAAATATTGTTAAAAGAAATACTAAGTACTATTAACTTTCAAAAGCAACATTTAACCAAAAATCTAGGTAAAAAATATCCAGAAAACTGATTGTACTAAAACACCAACGTAGCCTTAGATCGGTTTACCTGACAAACGCCAAAATGAGATCCGCAGCCCATATACAAACAAAATTTAGCTAAGTAGGAGGGGAACCGATGACAAATCACAATTTAAGTCTGGGGAGAGTTGTTTAATATATGTTTCCAAGATTCGAAGTGTAATCGAGCATTTATGCGAATTTAAAATTTCGAAATCCCTGATAGAGATATCGCTTTTACATTAGGGGGGGGTGACATGAAAGGATCTCTTCGTTGGTCAACAGATATATTTATTCCACCTCGTTTTGTGATCCTCTTTGCTATTGCGCTTCCCATAAGATTGTTGTTAAACGTTGATCGTTAAACCGGATTTGGGTGATACGATAACGTTCCGAGAAATTATTACCTAACTCCAAAAGGTAATAATGAATATTTTTGGCTGTGTGATGAGCAGAAATTCTGATATGATTTTGCCTTCAAGCAAAATGGTGATTAAAAGAAGAAAACTGCAGTTTTATTTATTTAAGTGCTTTGGGTAGCAAATGAAGGAGGAGTTCGAATAAGGTTGATTATCGATTTCACGAGCTTATCTTTGATGATGCTTTGGTACGATGAATGAATAAGACTCGTCTTGATGTAAGATCAGTTGCGTAAATGCTATCTCCTAATGCGGAGTAAATGACTTAATTGGTAGGACCCGCGAGCGATATGTGAAACTGCTCCTCGAATCTCTCGAATGCTCTACCTCTCTCGATTGATTTCTCTCGTAGTGATTTTTCTCGAATTATCCTCTCTCCTCCTCAATTTGCTCGTTTTATACTTGGACACATTTACAAACATACAGATAAATATACATATATATATATATATATATATATATATATATATATATATATATATATATATATACAATACTTTTTCAACCTTTTCTCTCGTGAGAAAATTTACTGAAACGGTGAAATTTGGTCAAACGCTTTTTTTCGTCTACCTTAACAAAAATAAAAATATAATATTGTGGTTGTAACTTGATGCTCACCGAGTGTCGTCACGATGAAGCTAACCCATTTTAAGATTCCCTTTTCTTTTCTCTTAACGTTTATTTTTCCAAATCGTAACCACAGAATAATTAGCCTCATTCCCAGTTTACTTCTTCAAAGCAACTTTGGTCTTCTCGGGAAATAAAAATGCGAATGGTTCTAAAATATCCTGTTACTTGTTATATGTTTTATCTGAATTTTTTTTTGTTTCGTTTAACAAACATAAATTTATTTACATTGGCTGAGTGCACACATTACTACTTCATGGGTTTGTGTGTGCATATATTGTGTGCACTACAGAATGCCCAAATATTGTGTGCACCACAGCATGCACAAATATTGTGTGCACCATGTGCACACAAAATCTTATCGCGTGATCTATGAACGCTGGATTTTCTTTAGTTTGAACGAGAATCTTGCCTTCAGAGTTCTTACGGAGATTCCAATGTATTTGCCATGGAAAAACCAAGGACATTTAAATATGTATATTATTGAACTCTTAAGACTCTTTGGAACTGGATACATCCTTTTAAAGAAAGATTTAATATTTATTTTGTTTATAAAGGCAATTTGAAATTATATTTTACCAAAAATATTTGTTTAAAAATGCATGTACTTTCCGGCTAAAGACTTTGTTATAAATACACAGCTCAGGCATAATCAAGTAATGTTTCTCTTTCTTTTGCTACCGTTATTTCCGGGTGATCTGGTTGGTACACTCCACTTAAAAATGTATGGATTGACTTTTCAACAATATTTAATTGAAAACCTTTGTGCCCAAAGCAGTATTTGAGGTGTTGGAATTCTTTATCTATAAGAATATAAGATGAACAAAGGTTGTATGCGCGGTGAATAAGGGTCTTAATGAGATTTTATATTTCAAATATATGCTACTGAGGAAGTTTAATCCTAACATCGTATTAATGGGCTTCCTGTAAACTGATATTTCTATATTATTTTGATTTTTCTTTATTAAAATATCTAAAAAAGGGAGTGTGTTATCATTTTCAGTTTCCATTGTATATCAAATATCAGAGTGGAGAGTGTTTACAAAAATTAAGAAATTCTGAAGCTTGATCATGTTGTTTATATATCACTAACTAATTTAAATATTTTAAAAACCGGTCTTTTTACTATAAATCTAAACTTTAATTTTAAAAATTATTTAAACGATAATTATATTATTTAAAGCTAAAACTACCAAAGTTATATTTGTACCTTTAGAATTGTGCTCTAGTATACATTTTATGGTCCTAAGAAGATGATCGTATTATAGGCGAAATGACTGCAGCAATTTTTCTTGCCTTAGGATTTCTGTTAAAATTTAATTCAGGCTCTCTAGGAGCAATCCTTACAAATATATATATATATATATATATATATATATATATATATATATATATATATATATATATATATATATATATATATATATACAAGGTGTCCCAGATAGAAGTTAACCGTACTTTGATTTAGTATAACTCAAAATCTATTAGAGATTTTTGAATTTTGTAAAACAGATCAAATTTATCAACTATTTATCTGTTGATCCTAGAAATTTCATTAAATTCTCTTTTACGATATTGATACACTAATGGGTTTAGTGGAGGCTACCAAAATTTTGTTTGCGCAAGGAAGTAAAATAATGAAACTTCGAAGTTTAAAATCAACAAATATATTTAAATCCATTTTTAACAAAAATACCTCTTCATATGGGTAATAAAATTTTTTTTTTAATTTTATAAGCACCGTTTCCTTCCACATGTCCTCCATTTCTTAACAGGCACAGTTGCGCCTTTGATCGCATTGATTGAACAACTTTTTTGATTAACTTGTGATTTCCCTTAAGCCTATTGACTTCACGTGTGATACTATCTCTTAAATGGTTGATGCTTTGACGGAAGTAGAATACACTTAATTCTTTAGATATCCCCATAAGAAATAATCGCACGGTATTAAGTCAGGGGATCTTAGGAGCCATTCAATTGCATGGGGTTGTCAAACGTTTCTCTTAGTTTTGTTCTTACAGCAAGCTGTCTATGAGCTGGTGCGCCGTCCTGAATCCACCAAAGTCTATTAAATTGATTGCCGTAAATCTGGTGGAGTTCAAGGAAGATCCTTTCGTTCATTATGCTCAGGTAGGCAGCGCCATTCAAGTTATTTAGGTAAAACAATGGGCCGACAAGATAGCCATTCCCGCATATTCCATTCACAGCTCTGGCATAATCAAGTAATTTCTCTCTTTTGCTACCGTTAATTCCGGGTGATCTGGTTTGTACACTCCACATAAAAATGTGTTGGCCAAGAGTCCACGGCAATTGCATTGAAGGAATATACCCTCCAGGCCTAGCTCAGGGGAGACGCGGGGGACCTCTTCGAACAGAAGACCCTCACGGGAATGGCTGTACGATTCCTGGAGGCAGAACCCCGGGCGCTGTTGGCCGAACAAAGCGCTGAAGGCGCTGTCGCCTTCGAAGACTTATTGGGGGAGGTTGGCCTCGCTATGCGAGTCTTTTACTCCCTCCCCCTCGAAACCCTCGTCGGGCGTTGCGTCTTCGGAGGCAGGGGGCCCTCTTTTCAAGGAACCACCGTCTCCGAGCCACTCAGACCACCACTAGGCGTGGGCCAAGGAGCTGAAGCTCCTTTCTTGCTGTTCTCCTTTCGGGGGACAGCTTTAGGAACCCGGGAAGATTGCCTAGCGACCAACTTCAGGGGTGTTGCCTCCTGTAAGTCTAACAACTTGGTGGAGGCGCGTGGCCGTTTCTCCTTACGGGAAACGGTTACGCTGGGGGAAGAGGGGGGATCCCTGGTTTTAGCCAGGGCTGGGTATGAACCCTTTCTGGCACCAGCTTTACCAGGGAAGCGCCCGGGTTGAGTAGAGCCCGCAGAAGGGCTCCGAATGGGCGCAGAAACAGCCGTGCTCATTGGCCTGGATGGGCCAGGAGCAGAGGGTGCCTTTCTAACTATTGAGGCATAAAACGCCCCAGTCAGAGCCAGGCTCGCCAGGACCAAGTCCTTAGCCTCGCGGAATGAGAGTCGATCCTGGGCCTGAACGGCCAGGATTTCTTTCTCAAGGAGATATGCACCACATTGCTTCGAAGAAGTTGGGTGCCGCTCTCCGCAATTGACACACTTGGCCACTCACGATTTAGACTTATCGTGTGCGGCCTTGGAGCAATGTACACAGACTTCGGGTGACCCTGACTTTGCACGTCTACAAGAACGATTCGTATGGCCAAAGCGGTGACAGTAATATCACCGCCTCAGCCAGGTCCTTCTCCGAGATGGAGAAGGTCCTGGTGGTCACAGGGGCACCGGTTGGAGGAGATCGATCCCCTCCTTGTACTGCCTTGGAGACCCCAGTCGTTTGAGGAGAACCTTGCATAAGGGCGGATTCGGGTTCGGTGCTTGGCACCGAGCCCAGATTTCCCCCCTCCCATGGAAGGCCCTACCTTCTGAGGCTGGGTTTCCTCAAGGACCATGTTTATCACAGGAGGGGCCTCCAGTTGGCTATCCCCTCCCAGGACATAGTAGGTCCCGTTGGCAGCGTCACCAGTCATGTGTGGGAAGGCACAGGCCTTGACCCCGGCAAGGTTTAGTATTCTGGACAGCAGGTCTTTTCAGAGAAGCGACCGAAGGGGCCTAGCTTCCCTCTCCCCCCTAAGGGGGTTTGCCCTACCAAGCCGCTTCACTGGGGAGAGGTCGGCTATGAGCTGCCTGCTAACTTTCTTGGCAGTCCCCTTGGAAAGAAAAGAGGGGACTGCCGCTGGAAAAAGGGAGGTGCCCGAAAGCACCTCCAGAGAAGGGGGTAAGGGGGAGTCTCCTACACCCGTAGGCGAAGGAGAGGAGTAAGCCTCCTCTCCGACTAGAGAAATATGTAGGGTCGGCTGTGCAACTACAAGGGGAGGGACCTCCATTTTTCCTGTGGAGTTGTCAGAGGCCGGCTCCTTCGAGGGAACAGGGGAAGTTGAGGGTTGGATTTTTTTTAGTTGTTCATCTATGGGCATGGTGACCCTATTTTTTCCACGGGGAGCAATCGCTCATCACCCCTCGCAGTAGCGTGCACTGCAAGGGGTGCGTAAAGGCCTGACAGAGCCAGGTGCCGCCATTCAGGATCAGCCCTCCCGCCTGGTGGCTTAGCAGTCCATCGGCATGGCGGCTCCACCTTAGGCACAGCGTAAAATTAATAGAGTGTGAAGAGGAAAGGAAAAGGGAAGTGAGGAAGGTAGGGATGGGGAATGAAGCAGGTTGTTAAAAAGCAACCACCCCAGACCGGAGCTCAGGGGTTAGGAAACATTGTCCCCTCCTCCCTCATCCCCGATCCGGGACGGTTTGCTAGGGAGAAGGTCAGCATCTACCCTGTGAAATTAGAGGCTGACCAGAGAAAGTTGTGGGAGAGGTTGTATGAAAAGCGACGAAGTAGGGGAGAAATACAGGCTATCTGAAGGCAGGAAGAGAGGCAAAATTGGGGCCGGACGGAGCGCTGGATCTCGTTAGCACGGCGGCCAGGATGGCAAATCGCCGCGCCCCTTACGCGGCTATGAATCACAAGCCAATGAACCTTACCGGCTTATCTACAGTAAGACTCCTCTCTGAAGTTGCCTGAAGGAAAGCGAAAGCTCACGGCCGATTTGTATAATACATAAAAATTAAATATATCTCTCTTACGCGATTTTTCATCTTCCTCTAGAGAAAAAATGCATTCGTCAGTTAGAATCCCGGAAAATAAAATTTTTAAAGGCAAATTCTAACCTGGTCTTCAACCATATATATATATATGGCTATTATAATCATATATTGGTAGATGTCTACAAATATTTGCTCAATTTCAGCAAACAAGTTCGAAATTCATCTTTATGTTCAATTAATTTTTCAAACGCGATCAAACTTGGGGATTGTCCAGAATTCTCAAGAATAAGCTACGTAATCGAATTCCATGTAGAATAGGATTATTACTTCATACGAATTTTAGTCTTTTGCCAAATTTCGTCATAGAGATGACTGAAGAATGAGTGTATTTGCACTTTGAAACGGTATGATTAGGTATGGATAAAAATGCAAAGCGAACACAGGTCACACAGCCATCAGTTTAGATATTTTGGGGCAAATGTTTGGACACTGCGACCCATAAAATTATGGCAAGATTTACAATGAAGCAGAAATTACTACAGATTTAAGTTCCAAATATTGCAACCAATAAAAGGCAAATATAGCATATAAGTGCTGCCGCTGAAGATTATGTTTTAGAGACCAGAACAGATAAGCTCTTAATAAAAACACTATACCAACAGCAAATAATTCGAGAGTAAAACTTTGTATATATTCTTCGTATGTTTTTAAAGAAACAACAAGGAAATAAGATTTAGGGTAATTTCAAGAAAACCTTCTACCATGGGCAAGAAAACTGGGACCAAGGTGAAAATTAAACGGCAGGTCTACCGAGGATAAATATTGGATGTAGAGCAAGGAACAAATTTCTCTCGATACTAATGCGATTTAATAGAAAACTACAACAAACTTCTGACCGGTTTAAATGCTAACAAAGGTACGGGACATAATACATTTTTTTTTCCTAATAGCTGTAAGCCTTTGATGTTCAATATTGTTATTATGCTCAAATAAATATTTTCTAGCTCCGAAAAATTTAGATGTAATTTTTGTATAACCATTAGAATAAATATGGATCAATTACTCTGCTACCGAAATATTGCAATACTAATCATGTAATTAATGAAAAATCCTGCATAAATATTTATATATATAAATATATATATATATATATATATATATATATATATATATATATATATATATATATATATATATATATATATATATAAGTCCGAGGTGTATTTGGGATCGACACAGCGCACACTACATACCAGGATTTGCGCACATTTTGGCATCAAGAATAGGACTGGAGCACCTCTCACTACTCCCGAATTCTCCTCTATCCGAATACACTACGAAAACAGACATCCACAACATAAACCAAACTTAAATAATTTTTCAACTAAAGATAAAACAAACAACGAAAACCAACTACGTACACTGGAATCTCTTTATATTAGATTTAAAAACCCCACTTTAAACTCTGACACAAGCTCATTTCCACTTTTACTACAACTATAATCACCCACGAATTACACACGCCAAATCCACTCGCCCCAAAACAACCCCTATCTTTCAAATATTTCTATTATCTCCCCCTTTTACAATGAAGACACCCAAAACTAATTAATCTCGGTTTTATTTGAAAAAGGAAAAATATTTCCTATTCCTTAATAGTTAAAAGCCCTGCATTTTTATAATTTGAATATATATATATCTATCTATATATATACATATATATATATATATATATATATATATATATATATATATATATATATATATTATATATATATATATATATATATATATATATATATATATATATATATATATATATATATATTTATATATATTATATATATGACGAACTATTTTAACCATATATGAAAATAAATAAAGAAGTTGGATTTGAACCTGTATCATTAAGCGCTCATCGCTTATATGACCAAGACGCTGATCGCCAAAGCTACCATCCTCAACCCCAAGAAAGGTTGATTCAAGAAGCCTTTTGAACAACAAAGTGTAGGCTTTTATCCAGTGAGAGACAATACAAGTGTTTTAGTAAGAGAGGGCATGGGCTTATTTAATTTATTCTTGGGATTGAGGATAGTAGCTCTGGCAATCAGCGTCTTGGTCATATAAGCGATGAGCGCTTAATGATAAATGTTCAAATCCAACTTCTTTATCTATTTTCATATAACGGTTAAAATAGTTTGTCCTATCTTTCCGTTCTCTACGTCTCCCATTTTCCTTCTTAACCTTTGATTGGTTCACGTGATATTCTCCTAAGTGTTTTTCCGGGTTGTGTCACCAATTTTCATTTCCTTGGTCCTTTAAAAATACATACATATATATATATATATATATATATATATATATATATATATATATATATATATATAAATATATATATATATATTGCTTTGTGTATCCGAGTGAAAGATAAGAAACCCTTGTGTGTTATTTTTTGGACCATCATCCTAGGAACTAAGTAAATTTGGTTATTTCTACGAGTATGTGATTGTTTTTTTCTCATTTTTTCATAAGAATGACAGCATTAAACTGTCCATTTCGGCCATTTTTTTTGCATCCAAAATTGAAGAATCTATTTTAAGTCATGAGAGTAGATGCCATTCTCATCTTTTATCTTATTTGATAGACTCCATAGATTTCATTCCGACCGGGAATATTAATCAAATCTTACATTCCCCTCCTCTCGTAACCCGGAGAAAATTCACTTTATCACAGTATTCCTCTTTTCCATATATATTTATTTCCTTATTAAAACAAAGCAATTTCCCTCAACACAGACACGCTGACTCCTTTGAAGTCCTAATGCGCAGTACAAAACTTAACAGCTGTTCCTTACCCTAACTCCGTTGCATTGAAATACATATCCACATAATTGTAAGCTGCCAAAATTGCAATGCTTTCATTTCCAAAGTTATAATTACCACACAAGGAACGATACAAAAACGGAAGCCTGAATGAGTTGATTGCGGAAAAATGCGAAATTATTCATGGTCTTAATAATTATGGATGAAATATAAATTTAGTTGAAAGGGAGCTTCTTACTAAGCCCAGTTAAATTAAAAATATAAGACAATGCAACAATGCGACATCAAAACGTCCCTGCAAAAGCATTTAATCCGAATAATATAATAACGCTTTAGGAGTGTATCTTACCATCACTCTGCTCCTTTCCTACAAATCTCCTATTTATGTAGAAAGACCTTGGAATAAATGGTCCTTGAAAAAGAAGATGAAGATTCTTTAGATATGTCATATAACTTTTCCAAATAAGGTTCTTTATGGCGGGATTAGACAAAAATAAATTCCGACAATATTTTATGCAGTTTTTTAGATTAATATTAACACTTCATTTAAACTTACCCCGCCATGTTTGAAAGGGATAGAAATTTGTTAGGTATATACACTTCGTTTCATATATAATCATTTTTAGGCAATGAATGAAATATTTCTAACTTTTGAAATTTTAATTAATATTTTAGAACAGTCAAAATCGTAAGTCCTGACTTGAGACGTTTATCTAGTAAAGGAAAACTTAAGACTCGTTTAGAGTTAAAGAGAAAGAGATGAAAAGATGAAAACACGTCTTCAACAGCGGATCCAGGAGGGTCTAGGGAGCTGAAGCCCCTCCAAATTTTAGAAGCGGTTTATGCGTATATTTCTTTTTTTAATCCATACTTGTATTCTGCTATTCGAGAGAGAATTATGTAATAATATAGAATATCTAAAAACAGTTTTTTAAACCGTTGGGATCGAATGTATCTTATATGATACATGTCTAAAATGCAGGTAATTCTCAAAAATAATGATTAAATTCAGTATTATACATTAGCATTCATCCTAAACTAAAATTCCTAGTTTTCTGATATGTGGAAAAAATTTGGATCGAGAGAGTTACAAGAAGTTACAAGGAAAGAAAGTACCCTAGGAGACCTTACGGTCCATTCAAAGAGGGTACCTTTGGACTAGCCATTGAGTGGGCACATGGCTGCTCAATTGTTTTGCGTCCCTAAACGGCAACTTTTCAAGACTTTGTCTAGTCTTGACTTGAATTGCTCAACAGATTCACTGTTGACAACTTCCACTGAAAGTGCGTTCCACTTACCGCAGATACTGTAGGTGAAAAAATTTCCACATAGATTGCGGTTGTAACGCTTCAGTTCAAGTTTGAAGCCGTGATTTGGCGTTCTGTTCTCACTCAGTGTGAAAATATCCCGGTAGTCAACATTGTCGAACCCTCTAAGTATTTTGAAAACCTCGATGAGCTAAACACGCAGTGTACGGGTTTCCAGCGAGAACAGATCTAATTCCCTTAGTCTATCCTCATAACTTTTATGTCGGATAGAGGGAATCAGCTTGGTTGCCCTGGCTTGTACGCGTTCCAATCTCGCGATGTCCTTACGAAATGAAGGACTCCAAAATTGTAAGGCATACTCTAGGTGCGGTCGGACAAGTGAGTTGTACAAACACAGTACAATCTCCTTGTTCCGATATCCAAACTGGCGCTTTATATAACCTAGCATCCTTTGGGCCTTTTTCTCCTCCTCAATCCACTGTTTCGAGAACTTGAGGTCACTAGTGATTGTTAGACCCAAGTCCTTCTCAGTGTCAGTGGATTCAATCGCAGTGCCCTTAAGGATATACTGAGATTGGGGGTTTCTGTGGCCGATATGCATCACTTTGCATTTGCTCACGTTAAAAGGCATTTGCTACGTGTCCGACCACTCCCGAATCTTCCCAAGATCTTCCTGCAGGCGGGCAGTATTTCCATCGTTTGCAACGTTCATACCAAGCTTGGTATCGTCGGCAAATTTGGAAATCTTGGCAACTATGTCACCGTCCATGTCGTTGACGTAGATGATAAATAGTATTGGTTCCAGGACAGAACCTTGACGCACCCCTCTAGTAACGGGCACCCACTCAGAGGCCTGTCCATTCACCACCACCCGTTACCGTCTGGCACTTAGCCAGTTCTTGATCCAGCCAGCTACTTTTCTGTCTATGCCCAGCGCTCGCACTTTCCGGAGAAGGCTGCGTGCTCAATCCTTTATGAGATGCTGTTATTTATTATCAATACTGTCTATCATAAACCTTATTAATGCCCTTTTCTCAGATTATTCAAGAGGGAGGAATTCAAGTTAGCTCCCCCCCCATCCCAATTTTATCCTGAATCTGCCACTGCACGTCTTCATGGATAAGGTTGCATAAAAATATGACTATTAGATGTAAATTAATTCAGGGCGAAATAATGAAAGTGAAAAGAATGAAAATCAAGTGTATAAGGGGAGGGTGATGAAAACTGGTATATTTGACAGAAGTGTGAAAGTGAGACTCGAGAGTCACAAAGGAAAAGCGAATCAATAAAGGATTGAGACGCAAATAATAATAATAATAATAATAATATGAAGTATGAAAGAACAGGAATGATACCTTTTTACTTTACCTATTATACCATATTTCTTCATTGTCTTGCGTTCATGAAAGATTTACAATAATATTCACGTATAACAATGAGTCCCACCTTTACAATACACCGGGTGCCACAGCGAGAGGGCTTCTCACTTAGGCCAAGCAAGCGATTGCATCCAATAGAGCAACTTAACCTTTAGTTTTGCTCTCGCAGTACACGGAATTATTTTCGCAGTACACGGAATCGTTTTCGCAGTACATGGGATTGCTTAGACAGTACACGAAATTGTTTTTGCAGCACACAGAATCGTTTTTGCAGTACATGGGACCTCTTAGACAGTACACGGAATCGTTTTCGTAGTACATGGTATTGCTTAGAAAGTACACAGAATTGTTTTCGCAGTACACGGAATCGTTTTCCGCAGTACATGGGATCGCTTAGACAGTACCCGGAATTGTTTTCGCAGTACACGGAATCGTTTTTGCAGTACATGGGACCGCTTAGACAGTACACGGAATTGTTTTCGCAGTACACGGAATCGTTTTCGCAGTACATTGGATCGCTTAGACAGTACACGGAATTGTTTTCGAAGTACACGGAATCGTTTTCGCAGTACATGGGATCGCTTAGACTGTACACGGAATCGTTTTCACAGTACATGGAATCGTTTTCAAAGGACACAGGATCGTTTTAGCCGTACATGGGATCGTTCGTGCAGTACTTGAGATTCTTTTCGCTGTACATAGGAGTGTTTCACATTGCAGGGGATCGTTTTCGCAGTACATGGGATCGTTTTCGGGAGACAGTATCGTTTTAGCCGTACACGGGATCGTTCGCGCAGTACTTGAGATTCTTTTCGCAGTACATGGGAGTGTTTCACATTGAAGGGGATCGTTTTCGCAGTACAGGGGATCGTCTTTGCAGTACATGGGATCGTTTTCGGAAGACAGGATCGTTTTAGCCGTACAGGGGATCGTTCGCGCAGTACTTGAGATTCTTTTCGCAGTATATTAGGAGTGTTTCATAGTGCAGGGGATCGTTTTCGCAGTACATGGGATCACTTAGACAGTACATGGAATTGTTTTCGCAGTACACGGAATCGTTTTCGTAGACAATGGGACCGCTTAGATAGTATACGTAATTTTTTTCGAAGTACACGGAATCGTTTTCGCAGTACATAGGATCGATTAGACAATACACGGAATCGTTTTCACAGTACATGGGATCGTTTTCAGAGGACGCAGGATCGTTTTAGCCGTACATGGGATCGTTCGCGCAGTACTTGAGATTCTTTTCGCAGTACATGGGAGTGTTTCACATTGAAGATGATCGTTTTCGCAGTACAGGGGATCGTCTTCGCAGTACATGGGATCGTTTTCTGGAGACAGGATCATTTTAGCCGTACACGGGATCGTTCGCGCAGTACTTGAGATTCTTTTCGCAGTATATTGGGAGTGTTTCATAGCGCATGGGATCGTTTTCGGAGTATACGGGATCGTTTTCAGAGTACATGGGATCGTTTTCGAAGTACATGGGTTAATTTTCGCAGTACGTGGGATCGTTTTCGCATTAAATGGGATCGTTTCGCATTATACAGGATCGTTTTTATCCGCCCGTTAGATTGACCTTTTGGTTACAGTCAGTTACCTTGCACAGAGGAAGATCGTTCCCCAGTCTACCCCGACTAGGTGTGAACGTTTAAACTCATTCCTTTTATACCTACCTACCATTAGTGTGTACATTGCCGTTTAATTACTATACTATTCCAAGTCAGCGGGAAAAGGGGTAATAATAGTAGGGAATGAATATTGAATAAATATAGGAAGATAGGAACATTGGACAAAGTCATGATTGAAAAAGAGGCCTACAAATTATAACAACGTCTGGCAACTGCATTGTGAGGTTGCACACCCCACTCCCCGCTATTGGTAATCAGCTAGTAGTATACACAATTTGAAAGACTAGCATTAGGTTCGAATTCAATGCAATTGCCAGAGGTCGTTAGGCGCTCTAATTTTCATTGTTTTTTTTATGCCGTGCTTCTTACTTCAGACCTATAAGCTCCGCCCGCAAATGCTTATTAAATCAATCATCTTTTATTTACTATTGAGTAATATAAAATAACTATGTCATATTTTATTTCGCAAAAAAAATCCCTTCAAAATTATATATAATACTGTATGATACGATCCCAATTGACAATGTGGTTGTGTATTCCATATTTAGCATACATTTTAACACATCAGAACAGTGAAAAACTAGAGGAACATGATCAAGTGGACCTGCACCGAAAATGGCCGATTTTGCACTTCTAGCCACGTGGTGGTCAACTTATATCATATTTGAACTCAGTGACTTCTATTAGCTTTGGTAGCATTTGCTTTAGCTGGCTACATTGATCCACTGCCAGCTGGTGGTCAACTTATATCATATTTGAACTCAGTGACCTCAATTACCTTTGGTAACATTGGTTTTAATGGCTACATTCCGCCAGCGACTCGTTGCGGACATAAGATGAACACAACACGAGAATAGCATGACCCATAGACCTGCTTGATTCGCTGCAGGTAAAAACGAGAAAATCGAAATCACAGAAAAGTAAATGAAATGAAATTTTCTTCCACAACACTAGCTTTGAATCTTGGCAATGGAATCTTAATCTTCCTTAAATATTTTTAAACAGACTACCTATTAGTTCAGCAAGACCTTTATTCCTAGCCTTTATTGGGTTCATTCTAACCCCTTACCTCTATCCTTTCAAGGCCATTTACAATTTTTAATGCTTTTGAGCGTGGGTAAAATTTCCTCCTTCTTTGCTAGTCGGAATTCCTTCTCATTTATCGATTGATTGGTCTCTGGTGAACGGCTGCCTTTGCTACCATAGATCTACTGCTAGTATTTTTCAAGTCTTTTAATGATTATTTCTCTGTTTGTAACTTTATTCACTTGTTTATAGTTTAGTGTTTTCCTATAGTCTCCGTTAGTGTTTGTTTCGTTTGTTATTATGATTTGTTGCTTTCAATAGTTTATTTACTAGATTTCTAGTACTTGGCCTACTTTGTGTTTTTTTTAATAACTTGTTGAGAATATTTGATCTCTAATTATTTCCTTACTTCATATTTGTCGCCTTTTCTCTAAAAGTCTGAAATACCCTCACTTAATTTTCCGTTTGTTGACTTCTCGTCTTTCTTTGCCACCAAGGTTGCAGATTTTGTCAATTTTTTATTATGACACAGTCGCTTGATCACTCAGTTCCGCCCGGCAGATGTATAGATAATTAAACTCGCGCCACCATGTAGGGTCAGAGGAAAAAAGGTGAAGAGTGGTCAGGCATTCCCTAGTGGATATCACTCTCCCCTCCCACCCCCTGGACGAAGTCCTGGTGTGGGACCACCCAACTTAACTGCATTCCATGTGAGGTTAAGTTGCAATAGAACTTCTATTTACTAGCGCAGGGGAGAATTCCAACACCTTGCAACATCCTCCATCCACTTTAACGTGGTTCGCTTAGGACATCCTCATAAAGGGGAAGAAAGGACCCCTTCCACCGTTCGAAGGGATTTCTCGTGTTACCTCGTCCTCCCAGACCCCATGTATTGTCAACAGTCGATTTGGGCCACTTTCTAAGGCTTTAAAACACTCCCGATGCCATAAGTGCCTTTGAAGCTGTTATCTCGATCGATATAAAGGTTATCCTAGGTTGGCAATAAGTTCCTAGTACAATATTCGTATGCGTTTAGTTTAAATTAATGAAATGGCACACATACAATAAGGCTCTCAAACCGGTAACCCTTGATCGAGACGTCCTTGGTCACGGACAAGAATTCTAGCCTCAAATAACTGACATTTCTCAAATATGGCTCTGATACTACGCCTATACAACGGCCATAACCGACCATATTCATGAATAATACTTCTAAAAATATACCTCGATTTTCATTAGATTAGGGCCGTTTGAAAGCCATTGTTTTCGTAATCACCTCATTACGAGGGGTGGATTTTGAGACTCCCAGAACTCTAGAGAAACGGGGAATTGGGAAAACAATAAATTTCAGAACTCTTTTTTTGTCAACAACTAAAAATATTTCCTTTTCAGAAAGAAGTAAAATGAGGGACATTTAACGAGGACGCAGAGCTTCGATTACTAAGAGAAGATTTTATTCAGTTGACGCGAAGTCGAACCGACGAAGAAACTTCAAGGTAAGAAAAGCATCATGCAGATTGGAGAGACTGGTGAGGATCGGCTTAAATTTGCTCCATTCTCATTTAATAGATCACCAAATCCTTTATGGCGTATTTGATGGCATGGATGAAGGAGAAAAGAATTGTTTCTCTTTTCTCGCTGCTCCTCACCATTTTTTTCACTTGCTACTTGTACATACCCTTTGTAAGAATTTATTTGGACGTTTCTCATTATTTAGTGTTAGCAATGTTTGGTTAAGTTAGGTTTGTCTTCATCTTGCGACCTTTTTTCTTTATGTACATTCCTTCTAAATTTTGGTCACTTCCTGCATCTTTCCCTCTTTACAGAGCTAAAATGTCTGAAAGAAGTAGCGGCTGGAGTGGAAGGCAGTGACATGAAATGAATAAGTATGGGTGAGGGAAGGGCTATTAATGCCATGGTGTTAGTGGCCGCGATAAAGAGTTAAAAATGTTAATTATAGCCTTTGGTAAAGATTCTGGCATGTGTGCTGAAAGCAAATGTAAGATGTAAGGTAAGTGATGATATTTGTATAAATCTAGTACGAAAATTATGTACGAGACCTTGACTTATCAAGTGGCATGCTTTAAGATGTGAGCGTGTTTTGGATTACAGTAATACGGATGAATCAGAGTGTGGTAACAAGGTCATGAAAGGTAGGAAAGTGTGAGAGGCGATCAGGGCACTAGGAAATGATAAGGGTTTGGTTTGGTATGACAAGAAAATTGAATTATAGTATGCTGGAACCATCTTTATTATATCTGAGTATGACTGAAACAATCATCATCTGGCAGAAGAAACTTAATGTGAATATTCAGCTTCAGCCATAGACCGTCTTACCAACCTCCCAATAGACATACGAAAGAGACAGGTGACAGCACCGCCGTTCGCTTTGCCGCCTTTACCAAACGAAGTAACATCGGTTGCCACTTCATAGGTACATATAAGTAAAGTGTAGAAATAGAGTGGGAAAATAGTGGTTAAAATGGAAGAATGTATTAGGATTGCTTAGAGTCTCACAGGCACTAGGAGAATGGCTAATCTCTTGATGAGTTTTTGTTCTTGATAGTGGTGTGTATTTTGCCTTTCCTGCATTCTTTTGTAATTTAAGTGGGTAATTAATCTCTTTTTGTTAACAGTTTTAATATTTCTTTCTTATTGTTTTGTTATGATTTGTTGTTGTTCGTTAAATATCTTCAATTTGAACCTACTATTACCCTTCGTCAAAATATCATTAAGTAAATAAAGTATTAAATATTTCCAAGTTTATCATTAAATTAAGTACTTTCTAAATTATCGTTCCCAGAGAGGCTGAAACTCTTTGGCTCGCCAGAATTTAAGCAGATTATAAATAGATGGAATTTTCGAAGCTCAACCAACGTAATAAACAGATATCGCTGTGGTTTCCTGAGTATTGAGATTAAGGAATTATTCGACCCTAGGGATTTAAGGATTTCAAGGGATTTCCTACATCAGGATTTGATATCTGAAGATTATATCTTTTACATAAACGAATAAACGAATGGAAGATTAGGTTCAAATGAATAAGAACGTAAGCTAGGTACCAAAGAATTAAGATAACGAGAATTAGAAGTAGGAGGATTGGACTAGTACTCAGAACTTATAAAATTCCAAAGAGTAGAACACGTTACCCTCCTGTCTAATTATAATTACACCACCAGATATACCACTTTTACGATGGTTCCATTACAGGAAAATCCAGAAGATAAAGTGATTATGATTGAAGGTTTGGGAGACTAAATTTACCTACGTTAGAGAGGAAAAGAGTTTGATTGGGAGTTGATTGAGATCTTTAAAGAGGTATAATGTTTTGATAGGTGAGACATGGGTAAAGTTCTTATTTATAGTGATGGAAATAGGGCATGTTTAGGTTTAGAAATAAGATTAGTTAAAATCGGTTTCCCCATCGAATGGTAGATGGAATGAAATAGCTCGTCATTCAGGTCATAGAAGCGTCGTTCCTGGAGGGTTTTAAAGATAGACTGGATAGATTTATGGATAATAATACTTGGTGGGATTGACCCTGGTGATGGTAACAAGAGCTGCCTCGTATAAGCTATTAATTGCCCCTTTTCAGACTCATTTTCATACGTTTTTATGTTATTAACTACATACATATTTATATAGATATACGAAAATACAGAGATTTTGTTTCGAAATATAGAGGATTGAAACCAAAAATCACTTGGAATGATGCTATATTATGAAAAAAGCTCACAAAGGGCACGTGAGTCAAAGTTATGCAGATACGCCCACAAAAGAAAAGTGAAAACGATTTCGAGCGCTTTCGTCTATATTTTTAAAGACCTTTTCAAGGAATGAACAGGAGGCTGGACATCCATTGCCTTAAATAGTGGAAGGGGAGATTAGACTACCCACCTCTGAACCTTAATTAAAAGGTACCAAATCCTGAAACAACTTTATTTGAGTTTTTCTGTATGTTCACGCTAGACCTCATTATCACTACATAAATAAAATATCAAATAAAGTTGTTTCAGGATTTTGTACCCCTTAATTAAGGTTCAGAGGTAGGTAGTCTAATCCTCCTTTCCACTATTTAAGGCAATGTATGTCCAGCTTCCTGTTCATTCTTTGAAAAGGTCTTTAAGAATAAAGACGAAAGCGCTCGGAATCGTTTTTCACTTTTCCTTTGTGGGTGTACCTGCATGCTGTATTAAGTTTAAGGTTATCATCTCTTTGTAGCAACAGTATCGAATCAAAGCAGAGTTCTGGTTATTTATTATCCCTCATTTAATCAATGTTTTCTCTTTGCTCAACACCTCTACACTGGTATTATTATTCTATTATCCAAATTACTGGTACGAAACGTAAAAATAACCAAGATTAAACGAGGATCTCCATTACAAATACCATTCTACCATAGCAGTTATTGTAACGCCACCCTTCTGCAACCAAAATATGGTTTAGTTAGTGCGTATTTACCTTCCTAGGCAACGCAGGTGAACTTTTAAAGCTGCACTGCCTAAACCATGCAAAGATATAAACATGGCACCTTTGCTATCATATCATTCTAAATGAAAGATACCTGTATAATGAACAAAAAATTCTCTATTAGGTAAAGGAGTATTTAATGACTCTAGCTTTGGCAAAGGGGGACAGATCATATGGTCCATAATGTATGGATATGTAAATAAATACTGCAACTATTAATTGCTGCGTCTACAGGAATTAATTTAACAAACAAGGCCTCTAAGAACGTCTCCAAGGGATGAAGGAGTTATTAGCGTAGATCGTCCTTAAGTCTCAACCGAAAAAACTTATCAAGAGCAAAGAAGATCGATTCGAGGGTATTTTTTGAGGGGGCTCTTCCCTTACCACCTTCCTACGGACCTGTTTAGTAGATGAAAAGCAAAAATGGTAATCGTCTTTATTCTTTGTCTTAGTATAATAACGTCTATCATTCTGGATTTTTTACTATATGAAAGGCAAATACGGCGTTGATTTTTATTATAATATGGCAAATATGATGTTTGACTTTGTGATTTTTGGTGTATCAATGGCAAAAATGGCGTTGGTATTGGGTTTTTCTTACTTAATGGATGCTACAAATGGAGTTTGTCTTTGTTTTTTTTAGTATAAGAATGGCAAAAATATATATTGGTTTTTCTCCTTTTTATTATTTGAATGGAAAAAATGGCTCTGATCTGGTGATATGGAATTTCAAATTCCAAGATTTGAGCGTTAGCTAAGATGTAATTCCATTTTGCTACTCGATGCAATTTGCTACCGGCTTTCTTCTCTCATAAATCTAATTTTCCCTCTCCCAACGTTTTGAGTGATTTATATGCCATTACTCCTTTATATATGTGGATTCGTTTGTATACATGATATCCTAAAATAGTTATTGAAGGATTTCGCTGAAATTTTGGGGATTTTTCAGTAAATCGTTCATTAGATTTGATAAAAGATTTAGATCCTAAATCGAATTGTGGATTACTTATTCACTTTCTTTAACATTGCGAGATGTTAGTGGGGGCGCTCTTTGAGAGCTTCATAACTATATATGAACTAACAAATTTAAAATCTCAATGTTAAATTTCGAATTGTCTTTTTTTCTCTCAGAAGGCAAGAAAATAAGAAAGCCACGGAATTTAAAGAAGGAGAGTGGGTTCGATACAAAGAGGAGAACATTTTTGTAATTGGGATAAGATTTATTACCGCCTCCTTTAATCTGATTCGCTCAATAGAATCAAATTCCTCTTCTTGCTTTGCCAGAAACTTCATTTGTCTTGTGCATATCGCTTTCCATTGATCTGTACTAGCACAATTTTCTTGATTTGTATTGGATTTTATCTCCAAAAAATTATTTTGATTTTCTTTATGGAGATGGATTTAGATGTAATTCCACGTTCTTTGAAGAAAGAGCCCTTCTTACAGGGATCTTTGGTCGACTGACCCAAACAACACCAGGGTGTCATTTTTGGTATGGCATTTAACATCATTGGGCATTTGAAGAAAGAGCCCTTCTTACAGGGATCGTTGGTCGACTGACACAAACAACACCAGGGTGTCATTTTTGGTATGGCATTTAACATCATTGGGCATTTGAAGAAAGAGCCCTTCTTACAGGGATCGTTGGTCGACTGACACAAACAACACTAGGGTGTCATTTTTGGTATGGCATTTAACATCATTGGACATTTGAAGAAAGAGCCCTTCTTACAGGGATCGTTGGTCGACTGACACAAACAACACCAGAGTGTCATTTTTGGTATGGCATTTAACATCATTGGGCATTTGAAGAAAGAGCCCTTATTACAGGGATCGTTGGTCGACTGACACAAACAACACCAGGGTGTCATTTTTGGTATGGCATTTAACATCATTGGACATTTGAAGAAAGAGCCCTTCTTACAGGGATCGTTGGTCGACTGACACAAACAACACCAGGGTGTCATTTTTGGTATGGCATTTAACATCATTGGACATTTGAAGAAAGAGCCCTTCTACAGGGATCTTTGGTCGACTGACCCAAACACCAGGGTGTCATTTTTGGTATGGCATTTAACATCATTGGGCATTTGAAGAAAGAGCCCTTCTTACAGGGATCGTTGGTCGACTGACCCAAACAACACCAGGGTGTCATTTTTGGTATGGCATTTAACATCATTAAGCATTTGAAGAAAGAGCCCTTCTTACAGGGATCGTTGGTCGACTGACACAAACAACACTAGGGTGTCATTTTTGGTATGGCATTTAACATCATTGGACATTTGAAGAAAGAGCCCTTCTTACAAGGATCGTTGGTCGACTGACCCAAACAACACCAGGGTGTCATTTTTGGTATGGCATTTAACATCATTGGGCATTTGAAGAAAGAGCCCTTCTTACAGGGATCGTTGGTCGACTGACCCAAACAACACCAGGGTGTCATTTTTGGTATGGCATTCAACATCATTGGGCATTTGAAGAAAGAGCCCTTCTTACAAGGATCGTTGGTCGACTGACCCAAACAACACCAGGGTGTCATTTTTGGTATGGCATTTAACATCATTGGGCATTTGAAGAAAGAGCCCTTCTTACAGGGATCGTTGGTCGACTGACACAAACAACACCAGGGTGTCATTTTTGGTATGGCATTTAACATCATTGGACATTTGAAGAAAGAGCCCTTCTACAGGGATCTTTGGTCGACTGACCCAAACAACACCAGGGTGTCATTTTTGGTATGGCATTTAACATCATTGGGCATTTGAAGAAAGAGCCCTTCTTACAGGGATCGTTGGTCGACTGACCCAAACAACACCAGGGTGTCATTTTTGGTATGGCATTTAACATCATTGGGCATTTGAAGAAAGAGCCCTTCTTACAGGGATCGTTGGTCGACTGACACAAACAACACTAGGGTGTCATTTTTGGTATGGCATTTAACATCATTGGACATTTGAAGAAAGAGCCCTTCTTACAAGGATCGTTGGTCGACTGACCCAAACAACACCAGGGTGTCATTTTTGGTATGGCATTTAACATCATTGGGCATTTGAAGAAAGAGCCCTTCTTACAGGGATCGTTGGTCGACTGACCCAAACAACACCAGGGTGTCATTTTTGGTATGGCATTTAACATCATTGGGCATTTGAAGAAAGAGCCCTTCTTACAGGGATCGTTGGTCGACTGACCCAAACAACACCAGGGTGTCATTTTTGGTATGGCATTCAACATCATTGGACATTTGAAGAAAGAGCCCTTCTTACAAGGATCGTTGGTCGACTGACCCAAACAACACCAGGGTGTCATTTTTGGTATGGCATTTAACATCATTGGGCATTTGAAGAAAGAGCCCTTCTTACAGGGATCGTTGGTCGACTGACACAAACAACACCAGGGTGTCATTTTTGGTATGGCATTTAACATCATTGGACATTTGAAGAAAGAGCCCTTCTACAGGGATCTTTGGTCGACTGACCCAAACAACACCAGGGTGTCATTTTTGGTATGGCATTTAACATCATTAAGCATTTGAAGAAAGAGCCCTTCTTACAGGGATCGTTGGTCGACTGACCCAAACAACACCAGGGTGTCATTTTTGGTATGGCATTTAACATCATTGGGCATTTGAAGAAAGAGCCCTTCTTACAGGGATCGTTGGTCGACTGACACAAACAACCCTAGGGTGTCATTTTTGGTATGGCATTTAACATCATTGGACATTTGAAGAAAGAGCCCTTCTTACAAGGATCGTTGGTCGACTGACCCAAACAACACCAGGGTGTCATTTTTGGCATCCATAAAGAATACTTTTATTAATTATGAGATGAATGAAAAATGGGTAAGTGAAGTCCAGGAAGCAAAATGTCTTGTTGTCTTAGTAGATTATACTCTTATGTTCTAATATAACCGATAATTCGTTTTTCCTTTCGATTATTCTTCTATATTATTGAGGTCGGCAATATTCATATGCCACTGTTCTCTACGTTTCCCTATCTATCATTCTATATTTCAAAATCAAATTTATTATTTTAATCTATCTTTGTGTTGAGCATTATTGCGCATTATTCTGTGTTGTAAATAATGATTCTATCCACCGAGCTTCTTCTTTTCAGCAGTATCTACCAGGAAGATGTACTAGTATAGTACATTGAAATTCTCAAGATAGTTCTATGGTTCTTGAAGCATTCACAATATTTTACGTCCTCTCGTACATTATTAACTCCCTCTGCTACATACTTTCGAACGCAACGAAACCCCATCACTATTTCAGATTTAGTCCTAAGGAAAAAATGTAGCGAAATTCTTTGTCCCTCGTTATTATTAAAGGAAGTTAACGTAACATAGTTCCTCCCGTAGGATCAAGTTCCTCCCGTATGATCAAGTTCCTCCCGTATGATCAAGTTCCTATATCCCGATTCATTCAATAAGACTGAGAACAAAAAAAGTGTATATACTCTATTAGCGGGATACATGAATCTGTATTTGAGTCTTACTCGGGGAAAAAATGTCAATCTTTTCGGTCACTGTCCTCTTAAGTAGACCGAATTCTATATTTGAGTGTTACTAGGGGAAAAAAATGTCACAATCTTTTCGGTCACTGTCCTCTTAAGTAGACCGAATTCTATATTTGAGTGTTACTAGGGGAAAAAAATGTCACAATCTTTTCGGTCACTGTCCTCTTAAGTAGACCTAAGTCTATATTTGAGTCTTACTTGGGGAAAAAAATGTCACAATCTTTTCGGTCACTGTCCTCTTAAGTAGACCTAAGTCTATATTTGAGTCTTACTTGGGGAAAAAAATGTCACAATCTTTTCGGTCACTGTCCTCTTAAGTAGACCTAAGTCTATATTTGAGTCTTACTTGGGGAAAAAAATGTCACAATCTTTTCGGTCACTGTCCTCTTAAGTAGACCTAAGTCTATATTTGAGTCTTACTTGGGGAAAAAAATGTCACAATCTTTTCGGTCACTGTCCTCTTAAGTAGACCTAAGTCTATATTTGAGTCTTACTTGGGGAAAAAAATGTCACAAACTTTTCGGTCACTGTCCTTTTATGTAGACCTAATTCTAAGCATATTGTTCTTAGGGTCGTCCTGACCAGTGTCGTTCATAAAATTTGTTAATCGTAACAAAACCCTCGTGAAACCACGTGTGTTTAAAGTATTCTTCAATCTGGTAAGGTAACAGGTCAAAATCTACCCAATCCTTGATCCTTATAAGTACAGGACATATTGAAATAAAAATAATTGAAATAACCTTCCTCATGCCTTAAAACTGCTGAATAACCTTCCGATGCTAAATTTTTGCTTTCACATAGGGATACATTTGCTCCTTTAGAGAGCAAGCAACTAACATTGATCAGTTAGGACAAAACTCCTCAAAGAAGTAGTATGAGCGAAAACACTTCAAAGTCTTTATGAACAAGTAACTCAAAAAATCAATTGAAATAAAAACAACTTGAAGCAAGATTTCGGGACTCAGATTAGAAGACAAGTAGATCACCCGAACTGCATAACAATTATTAGCACCCTGATAACCATATTAATAAGAAATATAAAAAAATCCTACTTATCTGATGGCGGAGCTAGTGTAGCGATACCATGCACTACTCTCATTCTTGGAAATCGATTAATGACGTTGATGACTTTGTAGTTGATAAAGATTCTCGTTGATTTCCCCACCTTTTTCTATTGGGGAAAACTTCCCGAAAGTAAAATTCAGCCTCCAGCCTACCAAAGAGATCTGTGGTGGTATTCGCAGAAAGTGCCCTACCCCTTATACAGTTTCATCCCCATTCCTTTCACAGTCCCTTCATCTTTAATTAAATTACCCTGGCGACAGCTTCAATAAGTATCTATATTGAATTCGCGGCCCCCTTTTACAGATAAGGGCACACCTGAAAGATCGTTTACGAATAGGTTCCGTTGCAGCGCCGCCTAAATAATAATTACCAACATGCTGATAGAACCTTGTGAAAGGTTTTCTATTCCGTTTTGAAATTGGGGATCAATTGCGCACTTAAATGAGAAGATTCCGGCCGAACGCATTTCAAAAGAACCGACCTCGGCATTTCGGGTGTGCGCATTTATAGCCTTTGCTTTTCATTGAAAATATATTCTGTAGGCCTGCAAGTATATATGCACTACGCGTAAGAGTTGTAGTATGAAATGAAACTAATGTATGTTTCGCTGAATTAATTAAACTGTTTTTTACTTTCTTTTGTCCAAATGACGAAATTTGTCTGTGCGTGTGCGAACACGAGGTTCTTCTCGGTGATTTTTGACTGGCAGTGTCTGCAACGGAACCTACTTTCTTTCCTATAAAGGGGCAAGTTGAAGAATGATCTCCTTCCTCTCAGTTCCCAAGGCTCAAAATAGAGCGAGGAGCTACAAATAAAATTAAAAATCACTACAAAAAGTCTTAACACAACCAGTTCTTCAGGCACAAATATTTATTGAAAACACTGGCCTGCGTTTCGAAACATTTTTCAAAGGTCAAGGGTTTCCAACTGATTTAGGATCCTTTTTGCGTGCTGAATTAAAAAATATCATTCATTTTATTTGGTCCGGTCTGGTTTCTAAGATACACTCGATTTTTATTACAGGACATTTTTTTCCAAATGGCGCTATCATCCAAGCGTATATGAGCTTTGTTTTTGCCACAGCTGGTCATGGGTTACCTTAAATAACTAGTTATTCTTTCTCTTTTCATGTATAGTTGTGCACTACGATAGATTGGAAGTGTAAGAACCATCCTAACAAATTTTGTTTCAACTGCGGTCACGTGGTTCTTCCACTGCCAAGCAAAAATCACGGATTTTGTGAAGAAGGCTTATTACGCTTATTTTGGAGTCAAACTAGGGGACCAGGATAAGGCATTTGATCCCCATATCTGGTGCAAAACATGTGTGGAAAAGTTACGGGATTGGAAGAATAGAAAAAGAAAGAGTATGCCATTTGGTGTCACAATGGTGTGGAGGGAAGGGAAAGATTACGTTACCGACTGCTACTTCTGCATGAAAAATTTAAAAGGCATCAATCGCAAGAACAAGCACCATGTTCAATACCCTGATGTTCCTTTTGCCATAAAGCCAATCCCCCATGGACTAGATGTTCCTGTTCCTGAGCCGGATGTCATCATGTAATCTATTTCTGATTCCGAATCTACTGACTTGACTGATACAGGTGAGTGTGATGCATACGAGCCAGAAGAGGACGAACGATCGGTGCCATTGACCCAAGCTGAACTCAACGACTTGACACGAGACCTGAACCAATCTAAGGAGTCTGCCCAGCTGCTGGGTTCTCGTCTTCGAGAGAAACATCTACTTGCCCCAGGAACAACGTTTTATTGGTATCGGGAACGCGAGAGCGAATTCAGAAAATTCTTTATGTTCGATGAAGCGTCTTCACTGATCTACTGTAACAATATTGCTGAACTGATGAAATTAATGGGTATGAAGTAGGTTGCCATGGAATGGAGACTTTTTATTGACTCATCTAATAGAAGTCTCAAGGCAGTTCTTTTGAATAACGGAAATAAGGTTTCATCAATCCCTGTTGGACACTAGACTGAAATGAAAGAATCCCACAACAGCATGGAACGTCTGTTGTCTGCTCTCAATTACCAGAAACATAAATTGTTGATTTGTGGAGAACTTAAAGTTGTTGGACTCATCCTAGGACTTCAAAGTGGGTACGCAAAGTATCCATGTTTTTTTGTTTGTGGGATAATCGTGCTAACGACCAGCATTATGTCAGACAAGAGTGGCCATCAAGACAAGGATTAGAACCTGGGTCACACAATGTTTTGTCCCACCCTCTGGTTGAACCGAGCAAGGTGTTACTTCCAACCCTACACATCAAACTCGGCCTAATGAAGAACTTAGTAAAAGCACTGGACAGGGAAGGTGGAGGATTGGCCTTCCTCCACCACAAGTTCAAACGAATCAGCATGGAGAAGCTTAAGACATGTATATTTGATGGTCCTCAGATAAGAGAACTCATAAAAGACTCTAGTTTTGATGATTCATTACATCCTACTGAACTCTCTGCCTGGCTGTCCCTAAAGTTAGTCATTGCAAACTTCCTTGGTAACCACAGAAGTCCTCAGTACCAGAAAATGGTTGATGCCTTAATGGAGAATTTCCGCAAACTTGGTGCCGGTAAGTCCGTGAAAATGCACTTTCTTCGGTCCCATCTTAACTATTTTCCAGAAAATTGCAGGGACTCAGGGAAGAACAGGGCGAGCGCTTTCACCAAGACATCCGTGTCATGAAGGAACGCTATCAAGGTCAATGGGATGTGAACTTTCTGGCTGACTACTGTCAGTGCCTTAGGAGGGATGTGGTGTCTGCTCGGCACAATCGAAGGTTACTGAAGAGACCATTCATCCATGAGTAGCTTATTTTGTGCATTGTACTATTCATGCTATCTATTAAAAATATTCTATTATTTTTTTCATACACAACAAATATTTGGAAATATAGGAGTTTTTGGTATGTGCTAATATTTCAAAAACCTGACCTGATTAGGTAAAATGAGCATTAGTTTCAGATTGAATGCAAAAAACTGAACTAAAATCAGGTATTATATATTTGACCTTAGAAAACAACGCAGACCAGTGTAATACATAGGTTAACGTGATCGGTAAATTACAAAAATGTTGCTTAGAAATTCTTTTGTCTAACCAATCATCGACTACTTTATATAGAAATGGCACGTTAAAAGAGCTGAAACACAAACCATTATCATCAGGAACCGACAAAATGCCGACGAAAACGGAACACATAACTTTTAAGAGGCCATAAATTCCATTCTTGGGTCATTAAGAAACACAACAACGCCAAATGGCCTCTTGATGCTCACACACTCATCAAGGACACACATGAAATTCTGGAAAGATCCGTAAAGCACTTCAATAATAGCTGAACTTGCAATCTTTTGGAAGTAAAAATGGAGTGAAAATCACATTTAAAAAGTCACAGAACCCTACATTCCCAAGTTAGGGTGGAGTTCCATTCCAGATTTATGAACATCAAGGATACTACTTGATAAAGTATCTCCATGAATTCTTCCTAACTTAGTCCACTAGTTTCAGGAAAGTATGGAAATGAAAGCCTCGTTATTATTTACAAAAGAAAAGTGGATGAATTTATCGGCAAAAAAACAAGGTATATTGCGCTTAAACTCAGTGTGGTTTCAGAGCAGAAACCATGCTGAAAATACAGAGAACAGCAACATCTTTTCAGTGCAGCCTTCATCTACTTAACTAAAGTATTACGTACGGTAAATCGTGTATTGATGTATCAGATCTTAACCAGATTCCGTTGTTCCTCCAAATTTTGTTGAACCACTTCATCAATTTCAAGATGGCACTCAAAAAGGAGTAGTTGCAGACGGTGAGTCTTCATAAAAGACTAGTAGCAGAAGGTGTGTCTTCATAAAAGAGTAGTTGCAGAGGGTGAGTCTTCATAATTTTTTTTTTATTTTTTATTTTATACAGCCCATCTGGCAACTGCCCACTTGGGCATAAGTCGCCGAAAAATACGACAGCCTAGAACTAGGCTACTTTAAAATACAAATATGAAAACATAACAATGATATAAATTGGAAAAACTTAACAATCAGGAAGCAATCTCCGGCAGCGGGAAGAGGTCCCCCTCACCCCGGTGCAGGAGAGTGCAACCTACAAACAAAACAATAACAAACAAAAAACAAAAAAGAACCTTAAATAAAGGGGAAGAAGCCCGGCTTCCCCCAAAAAGTCAACAAGTCCACAAGTCAATGTGCACGAATCCGCCCCGAGTACAAGGGACAGGCGGTAGCGACCCCGCCCATCCCGGTACCGGGACAGGTATCGTGCGCGAAGATCACCCAGACTGGGACATTCGACAATAATGTGCCGAACAGTCTGGTGGACAACGTAGTCGTCATAATAGGGCGCAGGCGAGCGCTCCATCAAATAGCGATGCGTCACACGAGTGTGTCCGATTCGGAGACGACAGAAAGAAACCTGAAGCCGCCGCGGCATTGGGAGATAGGTCCATGGGAACAGTCACGGCGCAATGACACGCAACTTTAAGTTCCCTTCGACCGTCTCCCATCTTCTTTGCCAAGCAGTCCGAAGAGCTGCCCGTATTCCTGCCATGTAGTCGGTGTGAGGAAGAGCGAAACGCTGGTCCGGTCGCAGAGTCCTCGTGGAATCTTTGGCTCCCTCATCGGCGCACTCATTCCCCGCAATTCCTACATGGCCAGGAACCCAGCAGAAGATAATCTCGACATCTGCCCGGCTCGCCAAAACCGTGGCGTCACGGATATCGCAAACCAGGGGATGCGGAGATTCCAATGACCCGGGAACACTCAGGGCGCTTTGTGAGTCGCTATATATCACAATCCGGTCTCCGAACCAGGCACGTCGCGTAATCTCCCGTACCGAGTGGTGTATTGCCACCAGCTCGGCCGTGAAGACAGACGCAGCGCCTGGCAGAGCCCCGCTGACTTCAAACAGAGGGGATACGGCGTGGAAGCCGACCCCGTCATGGGACTTGGAGCCATCCGTATACACTGGCACGATTCCAGCGTGACACGAGGTGTGCTCCAAAAAGGTCGAACGCAATACTCCCGGCGCTGTACAAGCTTTGGGAGCAAAGGCGTGGCGACAAATAGACAAATTTGGTACCTTCCAGGGTGGCTTCCTGGGCAGAGCCAGGGGCACCACCGGCCCGAGAACTATATCTAGCTCTCGAAGGAGTTACCTGGCCCTAAACCCAAAAGGCTTAGGGTATAACTGGCGTCTCTCGGTGGCATAGGCACCGTCGAGATCAGCTGTGGATGCAGTGAGAGCTGTTGGCGACTGAGGGAGGCGCCGGGCTTGCGCGTACAGGCGAGTGATGCACTGCACGCGGATCAGAGCGAGTGGCATCTCTCCAGCATCGACCAACAGGCTCTCAATGGGGGAAGTGGGGAAGGCACCGGTCGCAAGGCGGAGGCCGGTGTGGTGGATCGAATCCACCTTCCGCAATAAACGCTCGGCTGCGAATGCATAAAACTCGCATCCGTAGTCGAGCTTCGAACGAACAAAGGATCGATAAAAAAGTAGGGCAGTAGCCCTATCAGCGCCCCAAGCGCTGAACGTCACGGAACGGAGAATATCCATGGCACGGGTACAATAAACCCTAAGGCAGCAAATATGAGCCTCCCAGGTGAGGCGCCGGTCGAATACAAGACCAAGGAAAGGGTGCAACTCAACCACACCCAGGGCACCCCTTTAAGAAACAAATCTGGCTTAGGGTCTAGCCGTGGATGGCGGCAGGAGTGCACTACCTCAGTCTTGGCCAAAGAAAACCGAAACCTGTGCGCTTCGGCATAGCGAGAGACGCGGTACAATGCCTGTTGGAGTCGAAGCTCCAGAGTTGGCCAAGCTCTTCGATCAGATCGGCAAGGACTTGTCCCCTAGAATTTATGGAGTAATCTCCCCAGAGAGGATGACTGCCGTTCAGATCTCCAAGCAAAAGAAAGGGCCTCGGCAACCGTGCCACGACGCGGCGGAAGTCCCCCGCGTCGAAGTCAGCTGACGGTGGAATGTACGCAGAAATGATAGTTTACCTCCTATCCAGGTGCAGCTGCACAGCCACTGCCTAAAGGGAGGTATCTAAAGAGAAAGGAAGAACGGAGACATCATGCCGGGTGTAAACCGCGCATCCCCCAGCCGGCTATCACGCGGTGGTGGGGTCGCGAGACCCTTATACCCCCGGAGGGCGTGCAGGGGGCACGCGCCTAGCATGGTCTCCTGCACTAAGATAGCTAACGGGAAACGGAACGAGACAAGCCTCCGCAGCTCCTCCTAGTTGGCCCGGAGTCCAAGGCAATTCAATTGAAGGAATATACACTCTAGGCCTAGCTCGGAGGAGACGCGGGGGCCCTCTTCGAACAGAAGACCCTCACGGGAATGGCTGTATGCTTCCCGGGGGCAGAACCCTGGGCGCTGTTGGCCGGACAAAGTGCTGAAGGCGCTGTCACCTTCGAGGACTTATTCGGAGGAGGTTGGGCTCGCCATGCGAGTCTTTTCCTCCCTCTGCCTCGAAACCTTAGGTGGGCATTGCGGCTTTGGAGGCGGGGGCCCTCTTTTCGAGAAACTACCGTCTCCGAGCCACTCCCTCCACCACTAGGCGTGGGCAAAGGAGCCGAAGCTCCTTTGTTGCTGTCCTCATTTCAGGGGACAGCTTTAGGAACCCCAGAAGATGGCCTAGTGACCAACTTCAGGGGTGTTGACTCCTGTGAGTCTAACGACTCGGTGGAGGGGGGAGCCCTGGTTTTTGCCGGGGCTGGGTATGAATCCTTTTTGCCGCCAGCTTTACCAGGGGAGCTCCCGGGTTGCGGGCTCTGAATGGGCGCGGAAATAACCGTGCTCGTTGGCCTAGATAGGCCAGGAGCAAAGGGTGCCTTTCTAACTATTGAGGCATATTACGTCCCAGGCAGAGCCGGGCGAGCCAGGACCAAGTCCTTAGCCTCGCGGAATGAGAGTCGATCCTGTGCCTGAACGGCCAGAATTTCTTTCTCAAGGAGATATGCACCACATTGCTTCGAAGACGCAGGGTGCGGCTCTCCGCAATTGACACACTTGGCTACACACGATTTGGACTTATCGTGTGCGACCTTGGAGCTATTTACACATACTTCGGGTGACCCCGACTTTGCACGTCTACATGAGCGATTCGTATGGCAGAAGCGGTGACAATAATAGCACCGCCGCGGCAGTGTCACGAATGCCTTCACGTTGTAGCGGCACCAACCTGCACGCACCAACTCAGGGAGCTTGTCACAGTCGAACGTGACGAAGAGTGTAGTGGTAGGTCTCGAGGCCCCTCCATGTTTTCTCATTACACGTTCGACCTTGACCGCCCCATGGTCGGCCAGCTTTAGGGTGATGTCCTCAATGGAGTAGTCAACGAGTTCCCTCGCATAAACTACTCCTTTTACAAAGTTCATGGTAGAGTGCGGCGTCACACTCACCGGGGTGCCATGAAGTGTCTGAAGAGCACTTATCTTGGCCGCCTCAGCGGGATTTGCAGCATTCGCCAGAAGGCTCCCGTCCGAGAAACTGGTCACCTTCGGCTCTCTACCAATTGCACTAGCTAATCCTCTCCTCTGATGGATCATGTGCCCTTGGACAACATGGTGCCATCAGTGGAGCGAATAACGAGGAAGCACTTGAAGCCAGCGGGCTCGAAAACACCAGGTAACCTCTGAATGAGGGGCCCCGATGTCATTGAGGCTCTGCCCTGTGCACTCTTGGTCTTAGTCTTAGTCAGGGGCTCCGCACACGGGGGGGGGCAGAGGGGCCGGATGTGCTGATCTTGGCTTGGTCGCCTACCAAAGTGGAAGCAGACCCATCTGTCCCCGCAGGCCCCGCGGATGACAAGGAGCCCTGAGTCTTCTTGGTCTTTTTAGTCTTTTTCTTTTTTGGAGAGGAGGGCGGGGAATGAACCCGCTTCTCACCTCCGCCGGCAGAAGTCCCCAGGCCAGATGGACCGGCCTCAGCCAGGTCCTTCTCCGAAATGGAGAAGGTCCTGGTAGTCGTAGGGGTACCTGTCGGAGGAGATCTCTCCCCTCCTTGTACTGCCTCAGAGACCCCAGCCATTTGAGGAGGACCTTGCATAGGGGCGGATTCGGGTTCGGTGTTTGGCGCCGAGCCCGAAATTCCCCCATGGAAGGCCCTACGGTCTGAGGCTGGGTTTCCTCAAGGACCATGTGCGTCACATGAGGGGCCTCCAGTTGGCCATACCCTCCCAAGACATCGCCGGTCCCATTGGCTGTATTGTCACTAGTCTTCTTTGGGGAGGCATGGGCCTTGACCACGGCAAGGTTCAATATTCTTGCCAGCAGGTCTTTTGAGGGAAGCGACCGAAGGGGCCTGGCTTCCCTCTCCCCCCTAAGGGTGTTTGCCCTACCGAGCCGATTATACGAGGGGCGGTCGTCAATGGGCTGCCTGCCGGCTCTCTTGGCAGTCCCCTTGGAAAGAAAGGAGGGGACTGCCGCTGGAAAAAGGGAGGTGCCCGAAAGCACCTCCAGAGAAGGGGGTGAGGGGGAGTCCCCTGCACCCTAGGCGAAGGAGAGGAGTAAGCCTTCTCTCCGGTTAGAGAAATATGGAGGGTCCCCTGCGCAAGCACAGGGGGGAGGACCTCCATTTTTTCGGTGCAGCTGTCCGAGGGCGGCTCCGTCGTTGTTATAGGGGGAATTAAGGGAAGATGTTATATTTTTGCATCATTGGGCATGGTCAAGGTCTTTGCTTTACGGGACGATGAGTTTTCATAAAAGAGTCTTCAAAAAAGACTAGTTGCAGAGGGTGAGTCTTCATAAAAGAGTCTAAAAAAGATTAGTTGCAGAGGGTGAGTCTTCATAAAAGAGTCTTAAAAAAGAGTAGTTACAGTCAATGAGTTTTCATAAAAGAGTCTTCAAAAAAGACTAGTTGCAGAGGGTGAGTCTTCATAAAAGAGTTTTCAAAAAAGAGTAGTTGTAGACAGGGAGTCTTCATAAAAGAGTCTTCAAAAAGAGTAATTGATGAAGGTGAGTCTTCAAATTCTTTCCTCTCACTGGGGGAGTAAAGTAGAGATAAGTGTTTTCTCCTGTAATGTTTTTGTAACTTTCTTGGAAATAAACCATTTATTATTATTATTAGTATTATTATTAAGAGGGAAAAAAAGAGGAAACAGCGTTGTAATTTATCTAGAAGGAAAATAAAGGAAATAAAGTGCTGTGCTTCAGCTAGAGGGTAAAAATAAAGAAAATAGTGAGCTGTGCTGCATTAAGAGGCAGAAAATAGAGAAAGTACAATGCTGGGCTCCATTAATGAGAGGAAAGTAAAGGAAATAGATTAGTGCGCTTCAGTAAGAATGGGGAATAGAGGAAACCGAGTGTTGTGCTTCAGCTAGAGGGGAAAAATAAAGGAAATAGATTCATTACCTAAATTGTTACGTATAATAGAGGAAAATAAGCCGTTTGTCGCGACCCTTTTGAAATAGCAAATCTCGTCGTGGTCCTCCACTTGCCTTGCCTCATTTTTCCATCACTCTCCAAAGTGAATGCAATTTGTTGACTTCCAAAGGCAGCACCGACGAGATGGAGTCCGAATTCAAAACTAATCTAGTCTATTTTACAATACCATGGTGACCTTTGCAACTCTTCAACAGTATAAACAATAATCCTCTCTTGTGGGATCCAGAAGCTTTAGTGAGAAGCAATGGGTTTTATGAGAGGCTAATAAAAGACTCAACATACTTTTTTCTGATGGCTTATAGTGAAATTTCCATTAAAACTGACTCTTTTCAATTTCTTACAAACCAAAATGATATATATCTCATACTTTAATGGGAGAATTAATGGAACAATAAATTTGCTTGAGGATCTGCACAAAAATCTCGAGGATTTGTACGTAAAGTATGAAGAATGTTGCAGAGTGAATAACTTAACTGAATCAAAATCTCGTACGATAGGTTCAGTTAAATAAGAAAGAATGATAATATTTGTTGTCATTTTGGGTGACATACTGAAGAATATGGAAGCTAGATTTGCTTATTTAAAAAACTCATAGTTCATTTCATTAGTTAATGGAATAAATTTCAAAATCTTGTGTGCCAAGTTAATAAGAATGCATTTAAAAGTTTAGAAAAGAACTATGGAAGCCTTTTCGACATCATAAGACTGAAACCAGATTTAGCTGGAATTTACAATGCACAAGAGTTTCGAGGTAAATCCGTTAAAACTTTACTTTATTTTATATTTGAAAATGAACAGACCCAAATGTTCCAGGAAGCTGTGAAGTTGATGAAATTAATTTTCACAATTCCTACAACAAATGTTTCTGTGGAGAGGTCATTTTCTGTTTTGAAAAGAATTAAGAACTACACTAGGAACAGAAAGGCAAATCAAAGACTTTTGTCACTTGCTTTAATATCCATTGTGAAGGAAAGACTGAACAAACTGGAGCAAGACCGTACTTTTAATGTTTATAAAAAAGTGACAAATATTTTTTGCTACAAAGAAAGACTCACCTTCATCAATTACTCTTTTTGAAGACTCTTTTATGAAGACTCCCTGTCTACAACTACTCTTTTTTGAAGACTCTTTTATGAAGACTCGCCGTCTGAAACTTCTATTTTATGAAGACTCACAGTCTGCAACTACCCTTTTTAAAGACTTTATAAATACTCACCGTCTACAACTACTCATTTTTGAAGACTCTTTTATGAAGACTCATCGTCTGCAAGTACTCTTTTTTAAGACTCTTTTATAAAGACTCACCCTCTGCAACTAGTATTTTTTGAAGACTCTTTTATGAAAACTCATCGACCGTAACTACTCTTTTTTAAGACTCTTTTATGAAGACTCACCCTCTGCAACTACTCTTTTTTAGACTCTTTTATGAAGACTCACCCTCTGCAACTAGTCTTTTTTGAAGACTCTTTTATGAAAACTCATCGTCTGCAACTACTCTTTTTTTAGACTCTTTTATGAAGACTCCCTCGTAAGGGGCGCGGCGATTTGCCATCCTGGCCGCCGTGCTGACGGGATCCAGCGCTCCGTCCGGCCCTAGCTTAGCCACTCTTCCTTCCTTCAGATAGTAAGTAAACTTTTTTATATTTCTATCCTCTTCTATACTGAAGAATCCTTTGATGATAGTGTACTACATAAAGGTCACCAACGGCCTATCCTGAGTTATTATTGACGTCACGTCAAGAATAACCGAGAAAATCTTTACTAGCCAAATGTGCTCAAGGGCAGATCTGAGGACTCTGTGGGGAAGGGAGACTATTTGGGGGAGAGAGACTATTGTAGTTTCATGGTTGCTTTTTGACAAGTCTTGATTGTTGACGACTTTGGTACGCTATTTTGAGCACAATCCTGCGGATGCAATTCATAGACAGATGTTATGGGCCTCTGGGCGAACAGGGTCGTTGATTCCCTCGCTCTCGGGAAAATCCACATCCCAGCCACCGAACCCCAGTATCCCCTAAGGAATTAATTAGCTCCCAAACTCCTTTATCTCCCTGAAAATGATCCGTTCACCTTACGCTTTTTCCATCCAAATCTTGGTAGTCAATTCCTCCCTGAACTTTTCCTTTTCTCATCAGTACCATTAAAACCTTCTTCTCGTCATGTATGGTGGGTCTATCTGATTTCAAACACTCCCCCTAACCGGAACCCAAATGAATAGCGAGCGCCAAATCTCCAAAGTCATACTAAAGTCCTTGGAAAGCTGTTGTTAGTCCTGGTTCTAGATCCCGTTTCCTTCTCCAACATTGATAAGATCTTCCAGTTTCGAGGCAGGTCACAGGCAGCTCAGCGGCTGACGCTGAACAGCCTTCCATTCATCTCCTTGGATATTTGGACAACGTCACTCGCCAGTTTTTCTTAATCGCCTTTGTGAATTCCTGGGTATCTGTCAACCACAGACAACTCTTCCCGCTCGTATCAATCAGATTGTGCATCGTCTATTCATATAAATAGTGATTGATATACTCGTATGTCGGCTGAGGTAATGGTAGTGTTGGAAAAAAAACCTTTTTTTTCATTTTTTAGTCATTTTTTAGTCATTTTTTTCACAATTTTGTTTTTTTTTCCAAAATTCAATATATTTTCCAAAAAAGCCTTTATTTTTTTAATAAAACAATGAGTATTATGCAATTATAGTCAACAATTCAACATTAAGGAACTAAAGTTTGCATTTTAAAAGAATATAAACACAAGAAATTAATATTTTTTTTGCTATTGGGGTCAAAATAAGATAATATTGATTTTTTTACCCAATTTTTTTCCTTTTTTCCTTTTGTATGTTTACGTATATTTATGTATACTATATAGGTACTTAATTTGATAGGTTTCATTTAACTGAGGGTATAATTTGATTGGGTACACTATTAGCTTGGGTAGGTCCAGATGATGATGAAATGGTTAAATTATCCTCTAATAATTCATCAGATTCATAGAGCCTACATGACAGTAGCGATGAAAATATCTCCGAGTTAGATGGTAGCTCAAGTTAGAGAATCAGTACCTAGTCTTAACTTCATGTCACTCAACAGATTTAGATTAACTCTATGTACTTATATTAATTTTGTTTGCCAAAGGAAACTATTGCCAGTCACAGTCCACAGACATTATTTAGGAGTATGCATTTAATTTAGTTCTAGTGGTTAAACTTAATCTTGTTATAACTTATATAAATATAGTTATGGTTTATAATTATATTATGTGCAGAGATCTTTCAAATGAGTTACTGTCAATTTTTTAATGTAGACCATCGACTTTAGTCAAAGGAAACTTGTGATACTCTATTTTTTTTATTCTATAATATAAGTAATAAGTATAAACATAGTTTTTTCAAATATATAAACATATAATTTTTTCAAAATTATTATATATGTTGCAAATATCTTTCAAAATAGATAGGTTCAAACAATGAGTGCAGACTGTAGTGAAAGGAAAGGTATAACAGATTATTTTTATGTTATATGATTATGATATGTTTATATTTGTTTCAATGTTTAAATGGATAGTTATCTTTCGCAATGTGCTCTAAAAGATCCTTAAAAATGATTAGTTTAGAAATTAAATTATATTGCATATTATTAAGAGTCAACGGACAAGTGTTATATTACCTTTATTATATTACCTAAAAAATATTTTTAGTTTATCACCTGCTTATTGGAGGATTTCTTAGTTGTTAGTAAACTGAAATTAATTCATTTATATAAATAAAGGGTGTTATCTTATTGTATACCTACTCTTGCTTTAAGTCTAGTCAAAGGAATAATAAGAATTATAATAACAGTTTACTAATTGCTTAAATAATATATATACATTTATTTTAATTAATGAGTTTATTTAACATCCTAAAGAGCTCCAACTAATTAAACATTAGATCCAAATTTTGGATAAGTAGTTTCTGGTTGTATTACATTTGATTACATATTCAAAATCTTTAACTTTGAAATTAGAGGAAGCCAGATTATTTTTGGATCATAGATCAACAAATTTTTGTAATGTGTCAGTACTAACTATTAAATAGTGTAAAGACAAAACGAGGCTCCTGGCATTTGAATATTCCTCTATACAAGATTTCATTAAATTTGGTCATTGGGGAATTTTTTCCTAAGGAATTGGTGAGTTGGCAGTTTATTCATGCTAATCTTTATATAGATATCATCTAAAATGCTTTTTAAAACTCTGATAGAACTAAAATTACTTATAAATATGAAAATATGGTATTGTTTATCTAGTAAATGTTTAATGGTTTTCATTTACTTCAAAATAGTACATAAAAATATGTTATTTTGATAATATTTTGAAAAAAACAAAAATTTGAAAAAAACAGCTTTTTTCATGTTTTTTTTCAAGCCATTTTTTTCATAAAAAAACTTTAAAAAAATCATTTTGAAAAAAAACATCGGTGTAACTCTAGGTAAAGGAGGTATTGAGCTTGGTCCGCTCTTGTTTCGTATTCATCTTAACACTTTCAGTATTGTTTTGCGTTGTTTTGGGCTTTCATTCCATTTCTATATTCATCCACACAAGTCTGTCTCTACTCCTCTCCAACGTCGTTTACTGTTACTCTTACAAATCTTATGTTTGTATAAAATATCATTACTAAATGACACCTGTACAACATTTAGGAGCAAACTGTGGTATTACTTGTGAGTACTCGATCAAAAGTGACTCTCTAGAAAGCTATAGCTCATTTCCCTATCCTTGGTTGCTATTTAGTTCAATTTTCGACAATGTTAGAATTCAAGGTGTCACCTTTAATAATCAATTTATCTCAAAGTCAATGTTTCTTAATGTGTTTAAGTCTTCTCTTTGCTTCTTCCTAATCCTTGTAACATCAGGTCTCACTTTGATTACACTAGTTTTGAGATCGCTATCCACATTCCCTTTACCTCTCGCTTCAATTAGTGCACTTCTTTTTGAATCATGTTTCTATGCTTAGACCGTTTCCACTTGTTTAGAACTTTGTTGCATTCAAAGTATTCTCAACCGAGCGCGTTTCTCTCGTGTCGTTCACTATACCTGATTAAAACTGGTGCCCATTCGATAAAGATTTTCCTTCAAGGTCCTTTTTACATCTAAGACCCAAATTACCGTAATTCCCTCCTTCCTTCAATACAGAGCCAATTCTGACCTTTGAACACACTAATTTCTTGATCTGATCGTTTAATATTTGTTTATCGTTGTTTGTGCTCCAAGAATCTGTAATAATTTGTCTATTGCTACACCTCACTTCCGCCTCCATTGTTGCCTTTACTGGTGCCTAAAGACGCTTCTCTTCTCTCAAGCCTTTCCTTAGTTGGTATGCAGATGCTTTATGAACGTTTGTAACGCTGAAGAGCCCTATATCAATATCTACAGGGTTTGTTGATATACGGTGTGTTTTGAAGACCTGAAATCCATAGTGCTGAGCTTCAGCTATTCCTGGAACCGAAGCTAAGATGCTTGATATGACTATTTGACGTTAAAAATTCCATCGTAAGATTTTTTATAGGCCAATAAATTGTTCTTCTGACAAACGAATGAATGTTTACGACCGAAATAAGAGCCAGAAGAGGGAAATACACAAACTCTAATCTTCTTTGCGCACACACAGATATATACTTGTATAACTTACACCAGCAGGCTGCAAATACGATGATTACCCCATCATGACTATTTACACGGATGTTGTTACCCCGAGTTTGTAACTTACATTCATATGTATAACATCACCCTGCAAATGAAATGAAAATAATAAGCTAACGATATCTTTTTACCAATAACAAAAAAAAGAACATTAATTTTACCAACCACAAAATAACAATGAAATTTTAAAATGCGTGAAAGCCGTGGTTGAAGGATTCTTGTCTTGAAGAATCCGGTGGAAATATTGAATTTTCGTGAGTTTATAAGTGGTGATGTGCCCTCTTAAACATAAAAATATTATTCCCAAGAAATTATTGCAAATATACTAAGAAGTATTGCATAATTTAATAGCCTAAAACGCTTGTAAATCTCTTATTCAAAATTACTCTATGTGAAAGAATGCCCTCGAAGGGCCACCGTGAGAGAAAGCCCCCTCAGAAATACACCTCTATTCTTTCAAGACCATATGCGCCAGCGTGAGAATTTTAGAAAGTTCGAGAGGGATTCGGTTCCTCGCTTAATCACCACACAGCTGTGTTTGCTTTCGGACGCCATACGTCCCACCCCCTCCTCTCCTGCGATAATGCCGTGCGCAGCCACATTAACCCTACCTCCATATTGCGAAGCAAGTTTCATCGTCTGAAACGACACGTTATCATAATATGTGTTTGCTTAGACTGGCGCCAAGAATCCACTAGGGACCGCAAGGTCCTAAAGCGTCTATTGGATTAGACACCCGGGTATTTAACCCGAAGCTCACTATCTCTCAAAGAGATTGAAAGCCCGCCATCTAATCTGTTCAGGCTGCCGTCTGTTTCCTGTGAACGCCTGTAACCCGTTGTCATACTTCATTGAAGATCTCGGCAGCAGGTCTAGCTTCGTTAAGCTTTAGCGCCTGTTCAGAGGAAAGCTATACAGCCCCCTTTTTCCCAGAGAGTTTTGTGGCCCTCTTATTTTTACCACCCCTTCAAGATTCCCGTTCTTTCGAGACTTAGACTCCCTGCCGATCTGAAGAATCGTTTTGAGTTGAGATTACGTTTCTGTGGAGCAGAAAAAATCTCATTCTTCATCACGAAGTAATCCAACCCCATATTCGAGTCTTCCTCGTCAGGACTCCCCGAAGTATCTTATTGAAGACCTGCACCCTTGTCTTCCACCCCTCATCCAATTCGCCCGTGATTGAAGGTAAAGCGATCTTGTATGTTCATCCCCAGATTACCTCGTTAATCTTCACTTAATTCATTTAACTACCATGAGTAATTTGTTCCCCCTTTTGTATATATATATATATATATATATATATATATATATATATATATATATATATATATATATATATATATAAGAAGGCGTAAGTTAAATTGCAGTAGGAAGGATACGACCAGCAGTTACATTCTTAAATATTCCAAGAAATGTTTCGGATTACCTAATCCATCATCAGGATAAAGGGATAAACACAATTTGTGAGGCGAACAAATGTTAACTTAAACTAAATACAAATCAAAAGCAAATAATTAAGATAGTAAACCTATAAAATTAAAAGTATTAATAATTACAAGTACATATACAGATAAGCTCAAAGCAAAGGTGAGGAACAAATTCATACCTGCTATCAGCGAGTCAGGGAAATGACTAAGGAATTTACCTCAAATTGGACACGATTATGGGTAGTTTGTTATCAGAAGAATATTAACAGGTCTGAAGCTGGTTGGTTGTGGCTATTACCAATCATGAGTGGCAGGTCAAGTCTGAATTTAACGTGGGCGAATGCGTTTTTAGGAAGAGAGATTCCAGAATTTTGAGCTAGGTGATGTTAGGATCAGAGCCCAGAATCTCAAAATTATTGATGTTGGCATCAACTTTACAGTTTATAATGTGATCTCTGATTGGCGAGACTTCCTTCCTGGAGAGACACTTTCCTGTTCGGCACTAAGGCTAAGGTGTGCGAAAACCTGAGAACATCCAGGACAAGAAAATTTCTATACAATATTATTGTGCAAATAAGCAGGGGTTAAATCTTTGGTGCGGAAGAAATTACCTATTTTTAAATTGTTAATGAAGGTTATTCGAAAATGTATGTGCGGAAAAAACTCTAAGAACTTTTCGGTACCGTCTTGAAGCCTCTTGATTCAGAGGACCGAGATCAGGTAGGAGAAAATATCGCAAGTCCTTAGGGACGTCTATCTTTGCAAACTTTGGATGGAAGGAGTCATTTGATTTTTTGCCTATGGCTCTGTTAACCAAATCTAGAATGAATGAGTTGGACACGAAAAAACTCTTAGAACGTCAAATTCAAGGTGCATTAAAGCGTAGCAGGAGCAAAGCCGCATGGCTCTTTGTATCAAAATCTACAAACTGTTCATTTAAAAATTTTGTCACAAAAGCTAAATAAATTTCGACCTGATCCAGAATATGTTGGTTTTCTAAAGATAGACGTGCAGAAACCAGTAGGTGTTTTTTAATTAGAATGTCCAGAAAAGTAATAGAGTTTTCATGTCCACTCTCCATTGTGAACTTTATATTAGGATGAAGTGTATTAAAAAAATGGAAAAAACTTAAAGCGTCATTTTCAGATTTAAATAATGCAAAGGTGTCGTCATCAAAACGCCTATAAAAAACAGCCTAAAGGAGGAGGGACATTCCTTAAAGAGCCTATCATCCAGGAATACCATAAAGGCATTAGCCAAACATGGGCTCAAGCGACTCCCCATCGCAACACCATCTACTTGACGATAGACGGAGCCATTGAAATTAAATATATTTTCTTTAAAGGCAAGGAGAAACAACTGAAAATTGTTGGCGATTGAACCCATGAAACACCGCGGATGTAGAGTCAGAAGGGAAAACTTTATCTAAAATAATTTTGAGGACCTCTTCAAGTGGAACATTTGTAAAAGAAGACGTTACGTTCATTGAGTTGAAGCAGTTCAGTGGAAAATTCATAGCTATTTTTTTACGGTGTATTTATTACACTGAGGAACACAATTTTTGTTGAGTTAGGTCTGACAGCTGTTTTTAACGAATTTTTCAGTGCTGAATCCAAAACTGATCTCCGTTTTTCTCTATCACGTCAAGTTTTTGAACTTTTTCAAATATTGACATACAATGAAATATGAAAGAAACAGGCATTATTGCAATGTTCATTTAACACTATTATGTTTTAACAAAGGATATGGCTACTGTTATTATATAATTATAATTGTGTGCAAGTAGTTAAGGTAAATATTTACGTTTATAGCTCTTTCTGGAGTTTTCAACTTGAGGACTATTGCGTTTGATGCTCCAAGAATAGTCAGCCATCATATGTACATCCCATCTACCCTGATAACGTTCTTCCATAACCTTCAAATCTTGGTGAAATCGTTCAACTTGCTTGTCACTAACAGCACCAAGATCATCCGGAAAGCTTGCAAGATGGCAATGCAGAAAATGTAGTTTAATACTGATGTTGCGACCAAGCGCCTTGTAGCTCTCCAATAGATTCTGAACAATTTCTGTGTAATCACTTGCACGTGTATTTCCAAGAAAGTTCTTGACGACGCCTTTGAATGATAACCAAGCATTCTTCTCAAGGTTTGACATAGTCCCGGTGAACTGTTCATCTTTGATGAGCTGTCGAATTTGTGGACCTTCAAACACACCAGCCTTGATTTTTTCAATTGACAGACGAGGAAATGTTAAGATCATGTACTTAAAACAGTCGCCATCAGTTGGCAATGCTTTAACAAACTGCTTCATGAGACCTAGTTTTATGTGCAGAGGTGGGAATATTATATTCTTCCTATCGACAAGTGGCTCATGTAGAATGTTGGGATCTCCAGGTTTAAGATCAGATCTTGGAGGCCAATTTGTCCCTCGAGCTCTGCTATTCCACATACAGAGAAAGCAGGGATACTTTGTGTACCCACGTTGCTGACCAAGAAGAAAGCACACTATTTTAAGGTCAACACAGATAATCGAATTGTGTTTTTCATATTGCAATAACTCAATGACCCTCTTTATATCTCCATATTCTTCACGAAGACATACAGAATGCCCAATAGGGACTGCACCAAATAAATTGCCATTGTGTAGAAGGACACACTTCAAGCTCTGCTTTGAGCTATCAATAAACATTCGCCATTCATTTTGATTGTAGATTAAAAGCCCTAATTCCCAGTAAACTAGGAATGTGATGGCAATACACAAAGCTGCTGTTACTTCGAAAGTACTGCAGAAATGTACTTTCTCTGGTTTAAAAGTAGGATACTTTCGCTCCTTGTTCAAGTAAGTTTTTCTCATTCAGTCTTGATGCTAGGTCCAAATCACGTGTCAAATCATTCAACTCGTGCTGATCAAATCACCTACGAACTGAATCCTCGTGAATTTCGAAACCTGCTCCATTGCTGTCATTGCGTTCGTCAACATCACTCAGATCTTCTAGAGGAGGTAGTTGTTCGAAATCTGGCACTGGAATTTCAGCTGAATGAGGCATTGGCCTTATAGCTGACCGTAGATTGTCTTGATCACCGAGTTTTACTTTAAAATATGCTAAATATGCTTGTTTGACAAATGCACTGATGTTTGCTCTCTGACTTAGAATGGTGAAACTGCCACAAATGTAGCAGAAGGAGTCAGAGTTGTTTAGGCATGTACGACGAGAAGTTGCAGGAGAAGACATGATCTGAAACAAAGGAAATATATACCTATGTAAATATAACACTAAGATGAAATAGTTACCAGCTTGGAAAGCTGAAAAACAGCATATAACGAAATAGAACGTACAACACACACCTCTCACCGCACTGTCCCAATGGTGACTGCACAAACAAGTTGGCACGTAGCTATAGATGAATTCAATCGTAATCAGCAGGCAAATCTTATTACAGCTAAGCAGTGGAATTTTACTTCTCTGGGGCGGTAAGCTGTGGAGGAAAAAATAGACGTGCTAGAAAATAGCTGACTACAAATTTGGAATCAGCATGCTAATTTTAGTCTAAATCAGCACAAAAATCTAACTCAACAGAAAAAAAATTTCAAATTGTTTCCCGGTGTTATATGTAAACTGCGATAAAAGTGGAACACAAAATTTGGCAAGAGAAAATGTGCCATTTCAAAACCCACCAGGATCGATCGCAATGGTATTTCCTCTTTATGGATCTTTGGTAATCCATAAAGTTGCCCCAAAGAGGAACCAGATACATACAGTTTTGAATAAATATTCTCTGTTAAAGTGTTTAAATTTTGCAAGCTGAAGAGAAAGCGGTTTATCTTGTCTTCTAACATACGAACAAGAGTAAGAATACGTTCAGATAACCTACAGAACTTAGAGGAATCCTCACTGCTAGTCATATCCTTCCTACTACAATTATATATATATATATATATATATATATATATATATATATATATATATATATATATATATATATATATCAATTGCCCCCATTTATTATATATATTTAAATTATATTGGGGGGGTATTGTTGTTATATATCCTTTAAACAGCAACCTGGCAAGCCATTAGTCACAAAACCCAATCAACCGTAAACGGCACTCTTTATTAATCGCCCTGGACTATCTCAAGCGGCCTGTGGACAGCTGTCTGCCCGTGCTTGTGTACGACTTTGAGCGCCGAACTAGTCTACACAGGTCTACCTCGACACTCTAGTTTTTCTTAAAATAGGAGGCAAGACTCTTGTGTCCGGATATAAAGTAACAATCACCGACATATCGCCTGAAGACAATGAGTCTAAATTCCTAAGGGCTATTACCAAACCATATATTTTCGTGATAGCATAAAAAAATATCTGCAAAGGAATAAGCTAAAATATCCATGTAGTTTGCAAAGAGAGATTTTCTGTTTACATCGCACGTTTCATGAGCAAAACATTAGTGATTAAGGAATTTATGTCAATTGAAGTCATAAAAGAGATTTATGATTGAGTTGATTCAAATATTTTGCACCCCTGCAAGGATTAATAATGGGAACTAAAAACTTTACTAATTTGTAACTAAGATTATTACTAGTCCATAAAATGGAATGAAGGGCTACTTCCGTTTAAGAGGTATTTATTAACCCCTAAATAATTTCAAGTTGTTACGAAATGTTGACTAACAATCATTAACCGGGTTTTTTTTATTTAGTAAGGAGGACGGAAAACAATTCGGTTATTTTTCGGTTTATGCCCACCCTCAAATATCGTGGGCGCTTTTGATATAAATATATCTATTTTTAAAAAATACGCAAATGCGCAGTTTCAGTACTTAATGTTTGCAAATCTCTAATTATCATGCTATGGTGAAAAAAAAATTGGCCGCCATCTTAGAATTGAAAGAATCAAGTTAGTTTAATTTTTTTATTTTTGTAAAGTTTTCGCCTCAAAAGAATCGGATACGTAGGTGTTTATATAGTTTTTTTTTTTTTGTAAAACACTAGATATTTCTCTTTTAATTAAGATGCTATAATCGTGTACATATGTGTGCTATAAAAAATAGAGGCCTAATTTTTTTTTTTTGATAAGTTATCAGATATTTATAAATTAACTATATGGAAAATTGGAAGCAGCAGAGGTGGTAATATTAAAATTATAAAAACGCAGAGCTTTTAACTTTTAGGGAATAGGAAATATGTTTTTGTTTTTAAATAAAACTGAGATTAATTAGTTTTGGCTGTCTTCATTGTAAAAAGGGGGAGATAATAGAAATATTTGAAAGATAGGGGTTGTTTTGGGGGAGTGGATTTGGCGTGTGTAATTTGTGGATGATTATAGTTGTAGTAAAAGTGGAAATGAGCTTGTATCAGAGTTTAAAGTGGGGTTTTAAATCTAATATAAAGAGATTCCAGTGTACGTAGTTGGTTTTCGTTGTTTGGTGTGTCTTTAATTGAAAAATTATATAAATTTGGTTTATGGTGTGAAAAGACAATGGTAAACTACAATATTTGAATCAAGATTTTATTTTTAACTATCTGACTAGTTTTGGCAAGATGCCATTTTTAACTAATAATGAAGAAACTAGGCAAGGAATACAGTATCTATAAGGTAGGCCACATCCTGAACAAAATGAAACCGCAGGAAACAATCTGGAAAAAAATCCAAGTGTATCTGAGGCAAACGACAAGCTAAATGAAATGAAATGAAACAGGAAAGAATCTGGAAAGTTGCTAATCTCCGAGAACCATTGCTCCTGGCGGTTTATAAATACGATTGGCGACTTTATTTGATATATATTTATTAAATTTGTATTGCCCTTCAGATTAATTGAAATTATCAACTTTTTTAATGATAATGGATTCCGCAATTCTCCTCTCAATATAATTGTTTTATTTATAAATGCTTTTGCTTGGGCGAAATCAATTCTATGGTCGTGCTTTTCTATCTGCCTAAAGATACTTGAAGAGTTAGTACACCTTCTGATATTAGCTTGATGTTCTTTCATCCTCTTATTAAAGTGGCCCAACTCTCCGATGTATACTATATTGCAATTATGGCATGGTATGTTGTATGATCCATACGAAAATCCTTGACTAGACTGCGTCTGAAACGTATGCAGATAGAAAGAGCCGAAACACAGGCAAACAAAAAGTACGGAAACGCACACAGACAGAAAGAGCCAAAACGCACGCAGAGAGAAAGGTCCAAAGTGCATGCAAAAAGAAAGGACCAAAACGCACGCAGACAGACAGGGCCAAAACGCCGACAAAGAGATAGGTCCGAAACGCACGTAGACAGAAAGGGCCAAAACGCACGCAGGCAAACAAAAAGGACCAGAAAGGATAGAAACGCAGGCAAACAAAAAGGATCAGAAAGGGTAGAAACGCAGGCAAACAAAAAGGGCCGAAACGCACGCAAACAGAAAGGGCCAAAACGCACGCAGGCAAACAAAAAGGACCAGAAAGGGTAGAAACGCAGGCAAACAGAAAGGGCCGAAACGCACGCAAACAGAAAGGGCCGAAACGCAGGCAGACAGAAAGGGCCAAAAGACAGGAAACCAGAAAGTGCCGAAAAGTACGCAGACAGAAAGGGCCGAAAAGCACGCAGACAGAAAGGGCCGAAGAGCACGCAGACAAACAGGGCCAAAGTGCAGAAAAGACGAAAGGGTGGAAACGCATGCATTCAGATTGGACCAAAACGAAGAAAAAGAGAAAGGGCCGAAACGCACGCAGACGGAAAGGGCTGAAACGCACACAGACAGTGGCCCGCGTATAGCCAAATGATTAGGTGGAGGATGCACTGAAGGAAGATGGTAAACGGTGAGTGTTGGGGATAAGGGTGGTACGCAGGGTTCTACTTCGTCATCTTCATCTTATTCTCTTCTTCGGCTTCTTCTGCCTCTCTCTTACGAGTGTTAAAGATAAAAACGAAGGCTACCAGGGGATGTGGGGTTCGCAGAGAAGTGAAAGCTAGTGCACGGATGCACTAGGATGGGGCTAATGGGCTTTGCAAGAGGGGAGAGCTGAAATGGGAGAGTTACTGCTACCCGACCTAGGTGATAAACGTTCCGGAGTGAACGTTCGCAGAGGGTATTGTAGGTATGAGGGTCGTACGAGAGGGCTAGGACTTAAGCCAGTTTGC